>CAUYSK010071047.1:0-17275 GCA_963575035.1 Avahi laniger
AGCTCACAGCAACCTCAAACTCCTGGGCTCAAGCGATCCTCCTGCCTCAGCCTCCCAAGTAGCTGGGACTACAGGCATGTGCCACCATGTCCGGCTAATTTTTTCTATGTATTTTTAGTTGCCCAATTAATTTATTTCTATTTTTAGTAGAGACGGGGTCTCGCTCTTGCTCAGGCTGGTTTCGAACTCCTGAGCTCAAACAATCCGCCTGCCTCGGTCTCCCAGAGAGCTAGGATTATAGGCGTGAGCCACCGTGCCCGGCCAAAACTTTTCTTTTTGAGACAGAGTCTCACTTGGTCACCCCTGCTAGAGTGCAGTGGTACGATGATAGCTCACAGCAACCTCAAATTCCTGGGCTCAAGCAATCTTCCTGCCTCTGCCTCCCAGAGTGCTAGGATTACAGGCATGAGCCACCATGCCCTGCCTTTTGCCCATTTTTTAAATTGGATTATTTGGTTTTTTGCTATTGAGCTGTTTGAGCTCTTTACATATTCTGGTTATTAATCCTTTGTCAGGTGGATAGTTTGCAAATATTTTCCCCTATTTTGTGGGTTGTCTCTTCACTTTGTTGATTGTTTCCTTTGCTATGCAGAAGCTTTTTAGCTTGATGTAATCTCTGATGACTATTTTTGCTTTTGTTGCCTGCGCTTTCGAGGTCTTACGCAAAATATTTGCCCAGGTCAATGTCGTGGAGTGTTTCCCCAATGTTTTCTTCTAGTAGTTTCATAGTTTCAGGTCTTAGATTTAAATATTTAATTCATTTTGATTTGATTTTTGTATATCATGAGAACTAGGAGTCTAGTTTCATTCTTCTGCATATGATTATCCAGTTTTCCCAGCATCATTTATTGAAGAGACTGTCCTTTCCCCACTGTATGTTCAGTATGAACATTCAGTATGATGTTGGCTATGGGTTTGTCATATATGACTTTTATTATTCTGAGGTATGTTCCTTCTATATTCAGTTTGTTGAGGGTTTTTGTCCATTTTATCAAATGCTTTTTCAGCATCTACTGAATGATCATATAGTTTTTGTCCTTGGTTCTGTTAATGTGATATATTACATTTATTGATTTGCATATGTTGAACCATCCTTGCATCCCTGAGATGAATCCCACTTGATCATGGTGAATGATCTACATTCACAATATTGTGTAACTATCACCATTATCTATTTCCAAAACTTTCTCATTGCCCCGAATGGAAACTGTACCCATTAAGCAATAACTCCTCATTCATTCCACCTTCTCCACCCCACCCCCATCCCTGGTAACCTCTATTCTGCTTTCTATCTCTACGAATTTGTCAATTCTAGGTATCTTATATAAGTGGAATCATACAATATTTGTCCTTTTGTATCTGGCTTTTTTCACTTAACATAATGTTTTAAAGCTTCATCTATGTTGTAGAATATATCAAAATTGCATTCTTTCATAAGGCTGAATAATATTCCATTGTATGGATATACTGCATTTTGTATATCCGTTCATCTGTTGATGGACATTTGGGTTGTTTCCACCTTTTTGCTATTGCAAATAATGCTGCTGTGAACATCCATGTACAAGTTTCTGTGTGGACATGTGTTCATTTCTCTTGGGTACATACATACCTAGGAGTAGAATTGCTGGATCATAGGGTAACTAACTTTTTGAGGAACCACCAAACTTTTCCTCAGTGGCTACACCATTTTACATTCTCACCAGCCACATATGAGGATTTCAATGTCTCCACATCCTTGCCAACACTTATTTTATGTTTTAAAAAATTATTACAGCCATCCTCGGTTCTGTCCATTTTTGTCACATAAGGTGCTGCTGTGGAAAGAGCGCAATCTAGGCAGAAGTCTCAGCTTCCCCACTAACAGGCAGTGTGAGGGGGACAAGGTCCTGAATCTTTCAGAGCCTCAGTTTCTTCCTCTTTAAAGTGGAGTTGCCTGCCTGGCAAAGATGTAGGAGGAGAGAAGGAAATGATGCCTATGAGACACTAGTACAGACTCTAGAACATACGAAGCTCATAGGTGGCAACTATTATTTTCCACAGAACAAGCTTAGTGGAGGCAGAGATTTGGTCTGTTGGCACACCTCCGTATTCCAAACCCCTGGAACAATGAGTGGCACTCAGTAGGTACTCCAAAAATACGTGCGGAATGAACGAATGAACCTTCTCAGCAGGCAGGGCTATGTGGAAGTGAGCGGTCACGGACGGTGGGGGCCCTGTCACTGGAAGTGTTCAAGCATAATCTGCATAAACACTCACGCGGAGAGATACCAAGATGAAAATGGCCCCACCCAGCCTTCGAAAAGCAAAGGCTGCAGCGTTGCGGGACACAAGTACCCCATAACTAACCGTCCCAATCGGGCCACGCAGGCTCTTGGCAGGATGAAAGGGGTCCTCGGGGGAGATGGTCAGCGGGAGGGATGGGGGCTTGCGCTGGAGCACCGCCGGGGCAGGCGAGGCCCTGACCCCAGTGAAGCCAGCCTGGCTGCGGCCGCCGCTCTCCCCCAGGTGCTGCCGGACCGCGACGGAAAGCGCTGCATGTTCTGTGTGAAGACGGCCACGCGCACGTATGAGATGAGCGCCTCCGACACTCGCCAGCGCCAGGAGTGGACGGCTGGTGAGCGCCCGCTGCGTGGCCTGGGCCTGGCTGGGCCGCTGGCGCCTCATCTGTGAAAAGGGGGAGATAAGGCTTCACCCAGCGGGAGGCTGGAGAGTGGACCGGCCTGACCCACTCCTGCTGCCCGCAGCCATTCAGATGGCGATCCGGCTGCGGGCCGAGGGGAAGACGTCGCTGCACAAGGACCTGAAGCAGAAGCGGCGCGAGCAACGGGAGCAGCGCGAGCGGCGCCGGGCAGCCAAGGAGGAGGAGCTGCTGCGCCTGCAGCAGCTGCAGGAGGAGAAGGAGCGCAAGCTGCAGGAGCTGGAGCTGCTGCAGGAGGCGCAGCGGCAGGCCGAGCGGCTGCTGCAGGAGGAGGAGGAGCGGCGCCGCAGCCAGTACCGCGAGCTGCAGCAGGCGCTGGAGAGCCAGCTGCGCGAGGCCGAGCAGGTGGGCGGGGCTTCTGGGGGCGGGGCGGGGCTTCTGGGGGCGGGGTTTGGAGGAGGGACGGCGGGGCCAGAACCCCGGGTCGTGAAAGAGGGATGCGGGGCGCAACCTGCGGCTAAGAAAGGGGTGTGGAGGCGAGAGCCTGGCCGAGGGGTGGCTGCAGAGGAGGGACGGTGTGGGGGGGAGCCAGGTTGGGAGACCTGGGCTTGGGGGCGGAGTTTAGGACCGAAGGAGTCGCTAAAGAAGGTGCGATTGGGAATTATTAATAGTTTGGTCCAAGGCTGGGCTAAATTGGGACTGAGTTTACCATGAAGCCAGTCTGGGGAAGGTAGGACGGGAGGTAGGCAGGACGCAGGTGGAGGCGGACTGAGTGTGCAGAAGCAATTAGATTTAGGATTTAAGAGATCCGTATCTGGAGTCCAAAACACGTGGATGCTGCTCTGCCAGCTCTGCCTCTTGGAGCCCTGTGATCTCGGCCAAGTTACCAAGACTTATCAGTAAAATGCTGATACTAATAGAACTTTGCTCATAGAGGTAGGGTAGGGTTAATTAAGAAAACACTTGTAAAGTATTCAATAACTTTTAGTTGTAATGATTATAATCACATCCTTCCTAGCACCAGCCATAATTATAACATACTATATTATTATATATATAATAATTATTAAAGCTGGTGCTAGGAAGGAGGTGATATATATTATAAAATTAAAATATACTTTAATGTATTATTTAATTATAATGTAATATGTTAATTATGCATTATGCTATATAATTATTATTATTCCAGCTGGTGTTAGGAAGGGAATAACTGAGCCCCTTTCCCCCATGTAACATCTGTTCACAGACCATTATCTGTCCCAGTCGGGCTCTCAGAAAGGGGTCAGATCAGGAACCCCTGACATGAAGGAATTTCCTAGACCCTCATCCCCCGGTAGCTTAGCCGACCCAGCCTTGGCAGAGCCTTGGGGGAAGGGCAACATACCTGCCCCCTCCCTGTCCCACGTCCCCATTGACCTGGCTCTGCGCCCCCCTGCCCCAATAGGCCCGGGCCTCCATGCAGGCTGAGATGGAGCTGAAGAAGGAGGAGGCCGCCCGACAGCAGCAGCGCATCAAGGAGCTGGAGGAGATGCAGCAGCGGTTGCAGGAGGCCCTGCACCTGGAGGTGAAAGCTCGGCGGGATGAGGAGGCCGTGCGCCTCGCCCAGACCAGGTAGGCCTGAGGAACCCATCTGGTTCTCCCACCAATGCCCCCCAACCCCCCATCTTCCCGCTTGCTGAGCACCTGCCAGGTGCCTTGGCACTGGAGACAACACAGTGCACGCCCGGCAGACTGCTGGAGGAGGAGGAGGAGAAGCTGAAGCAGCTGATGCGGCTGAAGGAGGAGCAGGAGCGCTACATCGAACGCGCACAGCAGGAGAAGGAAGAGCTGCAGCAGGAGATGGCACTGCAGAGCCGCTCCCTGCAGCAGGCCCAGCAGCAGCTGGAGGAGGTGCGGCAGAACCGGCAGAGGGCGGATGAGGACGTGGAGGTGAGGCCAATGGTGGGCTAGGACGGAGACTGTCAGAATAAGTATGTTAATGTGCAGGTTCTGGAGCCAGGCTGCCTCCTCTCAGATCCTGGTTCTATCATATGCTGGCTGTGTGACCTTAGGCAAATTGCCTAACCTCTCTGAGTTCCAAGTCTCCTGTCTGGGAAAGGAAACTGGTAATAGCATTGTTACAAAGATTAAGCAAGATAATACATGATATTTGGTATGTAGTAAGTGCTGAAGCAATATTTGCTGCTATTTTTGTTAACTTTTTTTTTTTGAAACAGAGTCTCACTCTGTTGCCCAGTCTAGAGTGCCGTGGCGTCAGCCTAGCTCACAGCAACCTCAAACTCCTGGGCTCAAGTGATCCTCTTGCCTCGGCCTCCCAGGTAGCTGGGACTACAGGCACGTGCTACCATGCCCAGTTAATTTTTTCTATTTTTAGTTATTTAGCTAATTTCTTGTTATTTTTAGTAGAGACGAGGTGCAATCCTCCCGCCTTCGCCTCCCAGAGTGCTAGGATTACAGGCGTGAGCCACTGCACCCGGCCTGTTAACGCTATTATTAATCTGGGTAAAATTTTCTCCTCCTACTCTTCCAAGCCTCCTTTTTAAATTTTAATTTAAAAAAAAATTTTGGAGAAATTAAAAAATTATTAATCTGGGTTTTTGTTTATTTGTTTATTTTGAGACAGAGTCACTCTCTGTCGCCCAGCTACAGTGCAGTGGTGTCATCATAGCTCTCTGTAACCTCAAACTCCTGGGCTAGAGTGGTTCTCTTGCCTCAGCCTCCCAAGTAGCTGGGACTATAGGCACTCCGCATAGCCTGGCTAATTTTTCTGTTTTTAGTAGAGACAGGGTCTTGTTCTTGTTCAGGTTGGTCTCAAACTCCTGAGCTCAAGCAATCCTCCTGCCTCGGCCTCCCATAGCGCTAGGATTACTGGCATGAGCCACTGAGCCTGGCCAAAATTTTTATTAATCATTTACAAATAACAAAAATCCAATACTTTTGACATAAATAATTTTTTTGAAAAGTAACTATTTTTCTAAAACAAAAGATATTCATTAGTGAGAAGAATGGCATTGCTTTACATTTTTGTAAATTTCTTTAATGTCTGATTTCATGGAAGACAGCTAGATTCTCCTATCTACTCTGCATTCAGTATGTTACAATATCACACATCACGTAGCCTCTGAAAAACTCTGTACATTCATGAAAGAATGAAAGTGACAAAGATAAATGACATCTTAGTATCATAAAAATAGCTTTGACCTTGAGTACCCTTGAAAGGCTCTTGAGAACACCTCAGACCACACTCTGAGAACCATCGCTCTAGTCTAATCTCCTCATTTTACGTATAAGGACACTGGATCTCAGAAATCCAAAATCACATGGCCCGTTAACGGTAAGATGCAGAATAGATGGTTTGTCGCTCTGCTCTTGGCTTAGGTTCTCAATCAGAAACCTGGGAAATAGACCCTAATGGCCTGTCCTGTTCCCTCTAGTTGGAAAGACTGACAGAATATATTACTCCCACCCTAATTGTTTTAAATAAAAGAGAAGAGGTAAATCAATAAACATGATAAATGCTGCAACATACTGTGTTTAAGTTTGAATTACAATATTTGAATTAGGATTTGCATTTGAATTGAAACACTAAGGCAAATTCTATTGTCCCTACTCCATGCAAAGTGATAATGACAAACTGCACAGTAAATATCATAGATAAATATGGAAATCAGATTAACCACCACGTCACTATTTATCTCATATATTCTCTCTCTGAAATACAATTGAATGACATTTTCGGAAAAATATTCTCAAGTACTGGCTGAAAGGGTGGTAGGTATATTAAGAGACTACAAATAAATTGGCAATCACAAGGAACATTTTAGATAAAATGGAATTGTTCTTAACTGTGGGTAATCTTCGTTCCCTAACTAGACTATATTTTTATCTTTTTTAGAAAATCAAGAAATGTTCTTGATCACCTAGAGATGATTTCCTTTGTACCCTATCAGGTGGATGAAATCTTTAAATGGATCATAGCCTTGTTCCTTTAAACAACATAGTACCCAGAAAAGCTGGTCTAGGGGAAGAAATTCTTCCTAAGGAACCCACTCCCAGCTTTCATTTTCTTCAGCCTCTACATTCTTTGGTTCTGAATCATGAATCACATCCACCCCTTCTTTCATTAACATAGTGACATAGTAGTAATTCTCTTTCTCAACAAAAGAATTCAGGTGAAGAGCTTCTTCTTCCCAGATTTCACTTTGAGAACATTCTTCCCAGCTCTCACTGAACTCCAAATGACCCCCAGAAAGTTGGAAACTGCTGGCTCCAAACGGCCCTTTCCTCTTGCCCAGGAGGACACAACAAAGATGCCTGCAGCTGGTCACCACCACTCCTGCTCAACTCCTGGCCCTTGCCCCACAGCTCTGCGCTGGCTGTCAAAGAGCACGAGAGGTCACACCCCTATATATATATATTTTTAGAGACCGGGTCTCACTCTGTTGCCCAGGCTGGAGTGCATTCATTAGCTCACTGCAGTCTTGAACTCCTGGGCTTAAGTGATCCTCCTGCCTCAGCCTCCCAAGTAGCTGGGACTACAGGTGCACGCCACCACACCTGCCTCAATCCCCTATCTTGCTATCCCTGTGCTTTGGCTCTACTCCTTGGAGCCTGAATCACAGAAGAGGGTTTTTCTTTTTAATTTGTGATGTTTTATTTTTATTAATATTGATAATTTTATTTTGCTTTGTTGGCTTATGTAGTCATTGTAAAAAATTCAAACACACAAATATGTAACATAGGCTGGGTGCGGTGGCTCACGCCTGTAATCCTAGCACACTGGGAGGCCGAGGCGGGAGGATTGCTTGAGCTCAGGAGTTCGAGACCAGCCTGAGCAAGAGCGAGACCCTGTCTCTACTATAAATAGCAAGAAATTAGCCAAACAACTAAAAACAGAAAAAATTAGCCAAGGATGGTGGCACATGCCTGTAGTCCCAGCTACCCAGGAGGCCGAGGCAGTAGGATTGCTTGAGCCCAGGAGTTTGAGGTTGCTGTGAGCTAGGCTGACATCACAGCATTCTAGCCTAGGCAAGAGAGTGAGACCCTGTCAAAAAAAAAAAAAAAGAAATATGTAACACAGAAAGGGAAAGTTCCTCTACAATTCCCCCACCCCTAGCCCCACCCTAGAGCTAATCGCTCTGTGAAAGTTGAGCAGAGGTTCTTGCATTAGGTCTTGGAGACATGGTGTAGTGCAGTGGTTTAGAACTCAATGTATGTCCCTGGGCAAGTCACTTAACCTCTTTTGAACTTGTTTGTTGTTAATTTCTGCTCTGTAAGTTAAATAAGATAATAAATGCGCTTAACACATCTTAGCTGCTCAATAAATAGGAACTATCATTATGATCTTTTTTACCGTTTGGGGGTCCACAAGTCCCCTGAAATTACTGGAGGCAAATTCTGTTCATGTATATAACTCTTTATGAACATGGGTGGATCTTTCTGAGGAGCTGATCAGCAGCCTTCGTCAGATTTTAAGGGATCTGTGAACCTGAAAAAATCAAGACCCCCTGCCACGGATGGTGGTTCTGACCCACTCCCCACCGGCCCTGCCCCCACAGGCTGCCCAGCGGAAGTTGCGCCAGGCCAGCACCAATGTGAAACACTGGAACGTGCAGGTGAACCGGCTCATGCATCCAATTGAGCCTGGAGGTGAGAAGGGGCAGGCTCTGGAGCTTTCTCTGGAGTTGGAAAGGAGAAGGGAGGGAGCAAGGACACCTCCAGGTCCCCAGGGCCAGCACAGGTAGGACTGAAAGTCAGGAGTTCTCTCCCCCAGGGCTGAGGCCAGGCCCTTTCTCTCTCCTCTTCACTGCACAACTTCCTCCTCACTTCCTGCATTCTCTCTGCCAGATAAGCGGCCCGTCACCAGCAGCTCCTTCACAGGCTTCCAGACCCCTCTGCTTGCCCGCCGTGACTCCTCCCTAAAGCGTCTGACCCGTTGGGGATCCCAGGGCAGCAGGACCTCCTCACCCGCCAGCAGTGAGCAGCAGAAGTCCCTCAATGGAGGGGATGAGGCTCCGGTCCTGGCTTCCACCCCTCAGGAAGATAAACTGGATCCAGCACCAGAAAATTAGCCTCTCCTAGCCCCTTGTTCCTCCCAATGTTGTGTCCACCAGGACCTAGCCACAGCTGGCCTGTGGGTGACACCAGCCCCTGCTAGAAGAGGAAGCTGAGGGCCTGCCGCCAGGGACCCAGGTCCCCCAAACATAAAACAGTCCATGATGGAACCTGATTCACCTTTCACACCAGCTCCAAGCCCCAGACATGGGGGCAGTCTGGGATGTTGATCCTCGAGAACTCAGCCCTGTGCTTTAGCCCAAAGGACCTGATGCCTTGGACGGGGAAAGACAGTAAGCAAACAAGCCAGGGGCCTCCTGCCCCCAGGCCGCCACCGAATTGTGGAGGCACATTTCCAAATAAAAACTGCCGTTGAAATGAACTATTGGCTCAGGTCTGTCCATCTCTCCTGCCCTTGAGTCCAGTTACGGGTTCCAAGACAGTAAGGGACACTGAAGTGGTTAGGAGTGTAGACCCTGGAGCTAGACTGCCTGGGTTCTAAACCTGGCTCTGCTACTTACTGACTGATTGCCTTTGGTCAAGTTTCTTCACATCTCTGTGTTCAGTTCCCACGTTGGTAAAATAGAGACAATAATTACATCTACTTTATAGGGTTATGTGAGGATTGAGTGTTTGGCACATGAGTGAGCGCTGCTATTATCAGTCAAGAGTGTTTTTTGAGCATCTACTCTAGGCCTTGCAATTTCCCAGGTTATTTAATTCTCATGAGAACCCTAAGAGCTGGATATCTCTATTGTCATCTTACAGGTGGACAAATTGAGGCTCAGGGATATTAGGTAACTTGTCCAAAGGCTTTCACACTTGCTTTTCTCCCCATGTTCTCTGCCTCACTGACCTTGTTACCGAAGACAGAGATCTGAGAACCTAGGAAGATTCACTTCCCCTCTCTCACCCCCTCATCCAAAACCCATCATCAAATCCAGTAGATTCTCCTTCATACTCTCATATCTGTCCTTCCTTTTCCAACCCCATGGCTACTGCCATGGTTGAGGCCTTTGTATCTTCTACCTGGGTGTTAACCTTTGACACTTTCATCGGGCCCTATATCTAATCAATCACTGAATCCAGTCAATTGGGCTTTCTTGCTTACTCTCAAATCCACACCTTGGGGCCATGCCTTATGGCCACTGCCTTATTCTGACCCTTGTCACCTCCCAACTAGATAACAGCAATAGCCAGGTCTCTTTCCCATGCTACCTGGATGGGATTTCTAAAATGCAGATTTGTCCTCAACCCTTCCTGATTTCCAGTCCCTCAGTGGTACCCCAGAGTTTTGTTGTTGTAGTTGTTGTTTGTAGAGATAGGGTCTTGTTCTGTTGACTGAACTGGAGTGCAGTGGTGCCATCATAGCTCACTGTGACCTCGAACTCCTGGGCTCAAGGGATCCTCCCACCTCAGCCTCCCAGGTAGCTGGGACTACAGGTGTGCACTGCCACACCTGGCTAATTTTTAAATTTTTTGTAGAGATAGGGTCTCTCTATGTTGCCCAGGCTGGCCTCAAGTGATCCTCCAGTCTCAGCCTCCCAAAGTGCTGGGATCACAGGCATGAGCCACTGCATCCAGCCCTGTCCTAGAGTTTTGACCCTGGCTCACAGACAAGTTCACATTACCATATGTGGCAGATGAGACCCATGATGATCTGGCCCAGGAGAGCTTACTATGCCTGTGCCTCCTAGATGTACTTGCAGCTCCCTCGTTTTTGTTCCTGTAAGCCTCACACTGGCCATGCTTTCCACCCTACTTCATGTAACAGCCTCCATAACTAAATGCTTGAGTTCCTTAAGGACAGTTACGTCCCCAAAGCCTAGCACAGTGCTTGGCTCTTAGAAGACATTCAACAAATATTTGTTGAATGAATGTATGCACGAATAAATTCTGAAGTGAACGACTGGATGTCACATGGCTAAAAAGTGCTGGAGCAGCTAAGATTCAAACCCAAGCCCATTCATTCATTCAACAAATGTTTATTAGGGCCTGGCATGGTGGCTCATGCCTGTAATCCTAGCACTCTGGGAGGCCGAGGTGGGTGAATTGCTCAAGGTCAGGAGTTCGAGACCAGCCTGAGCAAGAGCAAGACCCCATCTCTACTAAAAAAAAAAATAGAAAGAAATGATCTGGACAACTAAAAACATATATATATAGAAAAAATTAGCCAGGCATGGTGGCGCATGCCTGTAGTCCCACATACTTGGGAGGCTGAGGCAGAAGGATTGCTTGAGCCCAGGAGTGTGAGGTTGCTGTGAGCTAGGCTGATGCCACGGCACTCACTTTAGCCAGGGCAACAAGGAGAGACTCTGTCTCAAAAAAAAAAAAAAAAACCCAAAAAAACACAAATGTTTATTAAGCTCTTAATATATGCCAGGTATTGTGCAAAGTGCTGGCTGTATGGTACACAGCAAAAACAGAGTCCCTGCCCTCCTGAAGCTCATGGGCTATCTGATATCACAGTTCATGTCTTTTGCAAGAACACCAAACTCTGTTGCAAGGAACTTCCTTACAATCTATTTAAAGTGCCGTGAAACAAAGCTGCTGATATAGCAGGTGCAGATTTCAGGGATGGGACGTGAAGTTCAAACTCTAAATGCTATAGGAATTCAGAGAAAAGCTTTAGGTAGAAGCTTTAGGTAGAAGCTGGGATTTGAGATAGCTCTTGCTTTTTCATAGATAAGAAAGGACAATAGGAGAACATGGAAACAACATACATAGAAGGAAGCATGACACATTCACGGGCACAAGAAGTCTGGATTCTGGATATTGGATGGAAGGATTAATGGTCTTCTTCTAATTGGAGTGGGATATAAAAGGATACAAAAAGTTTTAAGAAAATTAATTTGCAGATCCTCAACTCCCAAGCGTTCTCTTTACCAAAACTGCTTTCTTCTTTCACCATTTCACCTTCCCTACTTTCCAAAGGAAGATTCACCACTCACCCATCTGTTCTCTTTCAATAACGGACTACCTAGAGGGGTTAAATTCATGAAGCACCAAAGCATCAATTTGCAGTCCTGGAATATGACTGTAGGTGCTGAGAAAGTAAATGGCTCAAAAGCTGCGTAACAAATCCTTTTTGTACTTAAGTCAGGAGGTTTCCAAATCTTTGCTTTTAGAACTGGAAGGACTTAGTTATGTTGTTGGCTGATAAGTCATTAACTATATTTATTTATTTATTTAGAGATAGGCTCTTGCTATGCTGTCCAGCCTGGAGTGCAGTGGCTATTCACGGGCACAATCAGAGCAACCTTAAAATCCTGGACTCAAGGGATCCGTCTGCCTCAGCCTCCTGAGTAGCTGGGACTACAGTTGTGCACCACTGGGCCCAGTTTGCAATGTTTTTTAAAATAATAGATTTCTATGTGATTTTTTGGCAAATAACTCAGAATCAGATGCCATCGTTATATCAAGACTCTCAATTCCCATCTACTTATATGAACAAGGTTCCTCAGCTTGAAAAATGAAAAAATAGGTCTAGAATTCATGTTGAATGCAGTCTCATTCTAGCAGTAAGTAATATTCAACTGCGAGTATATGAACTAACCAGGGGAAAAAAGTAGCCTGTCACGGCCCGGATTGCAGAACAGGGGATGGACACAGAAAGAAATACACAGACACACACACAAGACGTACAAGTCTGCAGTAGTCAATTCTACCAGTCGTTTTATTAAATACTTTTTCTATGTCCGGCAGCTATTTCCTGGTATGTGACTGTCTTGGGTGCCTTGAGGAAAACACATTTTCATTCCTTCCAGAAGATTGCTTAAGGGAAGCAGACGTTTGCATTTTAACTTCTTTATCTCATAATCGTATGCAGGACGATGAGACGCCTTGGCTTGTTTGCAAGACCCCAGGCGCTTGGTTATCTGTCATAAAGCTATCTGTCATGAGGAATAGTTCTGTTTGGTCGACAGGCTGTGCCCGGGCCTATTGACCTCTGGAGCCAAGGAGAGCACGTCCAGTTTCGCTGACTCTGGGCTTAAGCCAATTTTTGCCCAGGGGCGGTCCCTACAGTAGCCCACTCATTTCACTGAGATACATTTACAAGCTGGGCACCACGGTACATGAGTGGAGTCTCAGCTTGCTTGAGCCCAGGAGTTTGAGTCCAGCCTGAGCAACATAGCAAGACTCCATCTCTTAAAAAAAAAAAAAGACACGTTTACAATGTATTTTTTGTATTTGTGTTTAATACTTATAAAAATCCTATTATTTTTATTGTTTTGATCAATTGGGCATTACTAATATTTGAAATGGCTTCTCAAGCCAGAAGAGAATGTCTCACAGCTTTATAGTTATATGAAACTTAAAACATTAAAAAGTTTCAACTTACATACTTAGTTTGGTTGCAGAGGTATATGATATGGTAATCAACAAAAGGCTTTTGAAAATAAAAATATGTTACATTGGGATTATATTTTTGAAGGGAAAGTGGAGTGGAGATACAAGTACAAGGAAGTAAAGGTACGATGCAAAATTTCTGATTGCTAAAGAAGAATTTATTCATATATTTTTTAAATGGATGATGGTGAGTATCAAATCACTATAAGATTTGAGTCGTACATAGCAGGTTTCTTTTTACATTTGAATAGTGCTTTAATTTTTCATGTCTGATCATTTACACCACCTCTTTTGACTTCACAGCTGCTCTGTGAGGTGGTAAGTCAAATACAGTCACCATTTCTTTTCATAATCTTTTTTAAAAATTTCAGAATATTATGGGGGCACAATGTTTTGGTTACAAAAGTTGCTTTTGTACAATTTAAGTCAAATTGTACAAAATTTGAGTCAAAATTGCTTTTGTGTAATTTGAGTCAAAGTTATTGTACCCATTAGGTATGAATTTAACCATCCCCGCCTCCCCCCTCCTGCCTACTTGATTTCCTAGAAGTGTTGATCAATTAGTTCCAGTTTAATGGTGAGTATATGTGGTGTTTGTTTTTCCATTCTTGCTTATTTTAAAATGTCAATATTTATAAATACTAGAAATTATATTGATCCTCTATAACTATTAAGTTGGGGTTTTTTGGCTGCCAAACATCCTATAATGCATGCAATTATTAAGCTTTAACTAATAATGAAAAGTATTAGATGTCACCTTAAAAATGTGCCAGGGGTCCAGGGCCAGATCGAAATTGCCGGTCCAGTAGAAGGCCCTTCTGGTAGACAGGTCACTGTCACGGGTTCTGCTGCCAGTATCAGTATGGCCTGGTATCTAATCAATGCCTTTCTCTGAGAAGGTCATGGGTACAGCTAGAACTAGTTTCCCCCATGATCCCTTTCTGTGATTTTCCCATTACTATCTGTGGAACTTCTGGTCAGTGAGTCCAGGTTTTGAATATTAATAATTTGTAAGTGTTCAGTTTCTACACAACTTTATCATCTCCTAAGAATTTTATTTTATATTTGTATATTTATTTATTTATTTTTGAGGCAGGGTCTCGCTTTGTTATCTGGGCTAGAGTGCAGTGCAATCATCATAGCTCACTACAACCTCAAACTCCTGGGCTCAGGCGATCCTCCCCCCTCAGCCTCCTGAGTAGTTGGGATTATAGGCATGAGCCATCACGCCTGGCTAATTTTTGTATTTTTTATAGAAACAGGATCTCGCTATGTTGCTCAGATTGGTCTCGAAATCCTAAGCTCAAGTGATCCTCCTGCCTCAGCCTCCCAAGGTGCTAGGATTACAGGCATGAGCCAATGTGCCCAGCCTGCTAAGAATTTTAAAATCACATTCTCCATTCAGCTGTTAATGCTGCAATCCAAATTTAGTTTTATAAGCTTCTCCCTGTTTTTAGTTTTGTTCTGAGTTTTTTGGCTCATGAATTTTATTTCTGTTTTTCGATAAATGTAAGAGTGGGCCAGTTGCTCATACTCGTAATCCCAGGAATTCAAGGCTGCAGTGAGGTATGATTGTGCCACTGCACTCTAGCCTGGGCAAGAGTAAGATTCTGTCTCTTAAAAAGAAAAAAATGTGAAGCTGGGTGCAGCGGTTCACGCCTGTAATCCTAGCACTCTGGGAGGCCAAGGCAGGAGGATTGCTTGAGCTCAGGAGTCCGAGACCAGCCTGAGCAAGAGCGAGACCCCGTCTCTACTATAAATAGAAAGAAATTAGCCAAACAACTAAAAATAGAAAATATTAGCCGGGAATGGTGGCACGTGCCTGTAGTCCCAGCTACTTGGGAGGCTGAGGCAGGAGGATCCCTTGAGCCCAGGAGTTTGAGGTTGCTGTGAGCTAGGCTGATGCCACGGCACTCCAGCCCAGACAGCAGAGTGAGACTCTGTCTCAAAAAAAAAAAATAAAAAAAAACAATGTGAGAGAAGAATGTTAATAAATTTCCATTTAGTTCTGTAATGTCAAGAATTTAAGAATTAAAAAAATGGATTGGCTAAAAAATGCTTCATATTTGAAAAAGCTTGGAATTACTATCTTTAAAATGTGCAAGGGGCTGCATCGTTCTTATATATTCTTTTAGGCCTAGAGGGGCAAAAGGTTTTGAAGACCACTGCTATGGAGGACCCATGACTAGAAGGTAGAGTGAGATATGACTACAGAGATTTGTAGAAGCTAGGCAGAGTTAATGAATGAATGAATTTTTATTTTTATTATTGTATTATTATTATTTTCATGAGCCAAAGTTTTATTTGTTCATTTCTTACATTTGAAGTACTCTTCGATGACATCCTTGGCCTGAGATTCTCCGCCATAGTCCTTAACCACTGCACAACTGCAACCGACCACTTTACGGGGTTACCCTTCTCTGTCAGTTCTACAGAAGCCTACCTGTTCCCCCAGTTTCTGATGGTCATCAACCTTAATTAGGTTGATTTGGTGGTCAGCACAAAGGGCTTTCACCAACTCGATACACATAGGCTCATCACTGTTGGAGGCAAGCCCA
Source organism: Avahi laniger (assembly GCA_963575035.1). Taxonomy (NCBI): domain Eukaryota; kingdom Metazoa; phylum Chordata; class Mammalia; order Primates; family Indriidae; genus Avahi; species Avahi laniger. The sequence continues at coordinate 15,601 of CAUYSK010071047.1, forward strand.
CAAAGATGGGCTTGGGGCTTGTCTAAGGCTTTGGCAGCTTTGCAGATTCCACGGGCAAGGCCACCATGGGTGAGGGGGATCTTCAGCACCTCTTGTAAAGCAGTATTAATGTGCATTACATCTCCAGCAGCCATGCCTTCCCTGACCGTGGCGGTGGGTTGTGGGTGAAGCTGAATCTTGAACTCACCAAGCCTTAGCCTCTGCGTGCCTCAGTGGCAGCAGGGAAAGAGCTTTTATTATTTATTTAATGAACTAGGCAACGCCTTATTCTACAAAATAGAATGAGTGTTCCTTTAATTTTATTTTAAGAGATGGGGTCTCACTATGTTGCCTAAGCTGGTCTTGAACTCCTGGCCCCAAGTGATCCTCCTGTCTCAGCCTTCTTAGTCACTGGGATTACAGGCGTGAGCCACCGTATCCAGCTGCAAGGGTTTAGACTTGAGGTGGCAAGCCAACCTTAAGTCTCAGTTTTCTCATCTGTAAATGGGGTTCATTCCAGGCTTTTGAATGTTCTGTGGTAGAGCACAGGGAGGAATTGATCATGAGGTATGATACAGTGAAAGGAAGATCACCCTGATGCCTGAGCACAATCCATGTTGGAATTTCTAGGGGGCAGGAGAAGAATATTTTCTATTCTTTTAATTCCAGGGTTAGAAAATAACTCCTCTACCCTTTCCAACATCCTGGACAAAGGAATAGTGTGTCCTGTCTCTGATGACCTCAGAGATATCCATAAACTCTGGGGGCCATATGGAAAGCACAGTCTACATGGTCCCAGGTCATCTCTCTCTCTCTGCTGCTTGTGTATGAGGAAGGGTGGGAGGATGGGGCTGGAGTGTAAGAGGTGTGTTAGCAACTCTTGCCAGGAGTCTACCTACCAGGAGTGGGGAACCTGTGGCCTTGGGGCCACATGTGGCCTTCTGGATTCTTGAATGTGGCCTTTTGACTGAATCCAAACTTTGAGGATTTGTTCTGTAGCATTTGGATTTGGTCGAGGGGCTGCACTCGGGGATCCAGAGGGCCACATGTGGCCTTTGAGGCTGCAGGTTAAGCCAAAGAGGTGCTGGTTGGAAGTCACTCTCTGGTCCCTGTGGCAGTGAGAGGGGAAGGAATGTCTGATTTCAGGAGACTAAGGAGGTGGCCACCTGCTGGCTAGAGCCCGAAATGGCTATGAAGGGGGTCAGAATCTAATTCACAAGAGCTTTTCTATTCCGTGCTGCAAGTTATTTAGTTATAAACAACCGGGAGTCAGTTCCTTCACCCTGTAGAAGTAAAAGGGAAAAAGGAAAAAAAGAAAATAATTGAGCATCAGAGCAGGTCTGGGTAGCTGAGATCCCCGGCGGGTCTGGAAAGGACTGTAGCAGCTTGGCAGGGACCAACTGTTCCCACTCTGAGCTGTCCCTGAGGGCAAACCGAGTCAAAATGAAGACTCAGGGAAGCTGTTTTAGTCTGGGTTTGTGGTTCAAGTAATAGCAACTGACTGATTTTATCAGAAAACAAATTTGTTTGTAGAATATAGGAGAGTGCCTCAAATAATTGGGAGGACGAGTGAGCCAGCTGGGAGGTGTGTCGTCAGAAACAATACCTGAAATCAGACCACACAATATTTCTTGTGAAGACACCCAGCTGCCACTTCCGGGTAGAGATGCTGCTGCGTCATTGGCCGACATCGCCA
>CAUYSK010071048.1:0-46543 GCA_963575035.1 Avahi laniger
GCATTGCTTGTGGGTGCTTTGATGGGGGTCTGGGTTCTGGATAGATGCCGTGGTTATAGATATCCTTAGTGTGATGGTTTTCTCAGTTGCTAGTTGTTTGTAGGCTGTAGCAGTGGTGAGGTATGTGTGTGGACAGATTCCCTGTCTCTTTTTGATGAGAGAGAATGGAAGGATGGCAGTCTTTGAATTACTTTTTCTTTCCCCAGCCCTGTAGTCTTCTTAACAGTGTGAATTGTATTGGCATGCCCAGTTTAATCTCTGAGACAGTAGGTGGTACTTGTGGGTAAGAATAAAACACAACCCTGTACGATTGGGTCACTAAATGCTGTAAAGTGCTGTGCAAATTGACCACCCTGCCAGTAGGTGGTACTTGCTGGAAGGTACAAGCTGCAGTGTTGTTTTGGGGACCTGTGACCCGTTCCAGCCCTTCAGGAGAAGCACTCAAATGTCTAAGGTGATGGGTGGGGCACTAAACTTCCAGGTGAGTGCTTATTCTCTGCTATAGCAGAGGCAGGTGGAGTAGTGAGGGCAGGCAGGACTGCGTTGGGTAAGCCTACCTTCAGGCTCCACAAAAGCTGGTAAGGTAGCCATTTTAGTAGGGGTCAAAAGTCTTGCTCCCAGCCTTCTGGGAAAAGCCTCCAGGGAGGGACTGAGGCCTCATTCAGCCAGAAAGCCTGATTATGGAGGCAGGGGCTGTCTGAGATTCACAATCTGGCTGTTGGGATCAGGTTTTGCTCTTTTCCCTCTTCTTCTGCTCTGTGATTTCCCTCTGGTGTCTGTCAGTAGGAAGGAGCTCAAACTAGCTTAGCTCCCCAACAATGGCCCTGCAGACTGTGAGCTTCCCTGTCTACCATCTGGCCCCATGCTGAAAGTGCAGCCTTTCTGTTGGATGTAGGATGCTCCATGAGTGCAATGTAGCTGGGACCCATACTGCGCTCACTGTTCAGTTCTGCTCATGTGGGCTCCCTGACCTCCTGAGGTTGGTTCACAAGTGTGCTCTCTGTGCCCCTGATCAACATGATTGAGTCCTGCAGGTATGGGATCTCGCCTGTGGGCTTGTCTCTGGGTTCCCAAAGATGAATTCCTGACTGTGCCAGGAAGAAGTGTGCTGGTCCTGAGTTGCCTATGGGATACTGAAACAGATTTGATGTCCCTCTGCTTTGGGGTGTGCAGTACTCTGGTGGAGCAGCTGGTCAGGCAGCCACTGGGGAGAGCTGGTGAGCAGGGAGGTCACAGTCCCAGCACCCCTTAGTACTCTGTGGGTCTTTAAGAGGAAATGTTTGAGCCCCATTCTCTGTGGAATCCCCAGTAGAGGGGAAGCAGCAGCTCCTGAGAGCCCTGGCTCAAGCATCTCTCTCAGCAGCCATGGGTTGGGGAGGGGCAGGGAAGGAAAAAAGTCTGAATGGAGGAAACCTAGTACTCTGGTTGTCTCTGTCCCTTTCTCCAGAAGGTAGCCTGCCCAGAATATCCAGGCTCTGGGTTCACACAGATACCCTGGAACCCACTGGCCCCCTGTGGCTCCCACAGTCTGGGCCAGAGTTGGGAAATGGTTGTGTGGGAATTAGCAAGACAAAAACTAAGGGGATGAAGCCCTGTGGGAGGATGAAGGTGCATGGTGGGTAGAGAAGCCATATAGTGCCTGTCATCTTGTCTGCGATCTGTGGTAATAGGACGTGCCCCAGGGGGGCTGGCATCCTGGTGTTTTGTCCTCAAGAAGCTCCGAGTTCACTGTCAGCAGCAGATTTTGGGTTCTTGAGGGTAGAAAGGCTCTCCAGCAGCTTGGGAGCCTGCTTACTGCCAGAGATGTGAGGGAGGGAGAAACAAACCGCTCCACCTACCCTTTTTTGCTGTACTCAAAACCTCTCTGGGGTTGATTTCTGCCAATATATTCCTCCTTCTTGTTCTGCTCTGTAACTTCTTCCCATGGAATTTCTGGTAGGTTCTGGAACTTTTCCCTTGAACTCACACTTAATCCATGATTGTTTGTTTTTTCTTTTTCATCTAAAACTTTTCCTTCTTTCTGAGACGGAAAGTCAGCTGGTATGTTTGGTCAGCCATCTTGTCTCCAATCCGCTTGTTAAGATTTTTCTAACAGCTCTTGAGTTATCATTTCATATGAATTTTTTTCTTGTAAATAGGTATTCAAAATTTATGTAAACACATCTTTCAAAATTTAGAGATTTTTGGAGAGCAGACTAATCATGAATATAAACAGCCATATTATCAAGATTTAATTAATGACTTAATTGGTGAAAATAAATAAAAGGAAACTTAATATAATGATACTGAAGAGGACTCAAAATAAGATACTGTCATTCATCTCATACTGGCATGTGGGATTTAGTTGTGTGTGAATATCAGCATGCACTTGCACAATGTATAGGATAGCCTGCTGCACATGTAGGATGTATGGTATAACCTATTGTTCCTAGGCTGCAAACCTACACAGCATATTACTGTACAGAGTACTATAGCCAATTGTAACACAATGGTATTTGTGTATCCAAATATATCTAAACACAGAAAAAGTGCAGTAAAAATGTGGAATAAAAGATAAAAAATGGTACACCTGTGTAAGGCACTTACCATACAGGACTAGAAGTTGTAATGAGTGAGTCAGTGCGTGAATGGTGAGTAAATGTAAAGGCCTAGACATTACTACACGCTGCTATAGATTTTATAAACACTGTACACTTCAGGTGTGCTAAATTTATTTAAAACATATTTTTATTTTTTCTTTCTTCAATAATAAATTAATCTTAGCTTATTATAATTTTTTATTTTATAAACTTAATTTTTTTAACTTTTGACTTTTTTGTAATAACATTTAGTTTAAAACATATTGTATGGCTACATAAAAACACTTTCTTTATATCCTTATTCTGTAAGCTTTTTTCTTTTATAAATTTTTTATTTTTTACTTTAAACTTTTTTATGAAAAACTAAGACACAAGCGTACACATTAGCCTAGGCCTACACAGGGTCAGGATCATCTATATCACTGTTTTTTACCTCCACAACTTGTCCCACTGGAAGGTCTTCAGGGGCAGTAACACACATGAAGCTGCCATCTGCTATGTCATCTCCTATGGCAGCAATGCCTTCTTCTGGAAGGCCTCCTGAAGGACCTGCCTGAGGCTGTGTTACAGTTAGCTTTTTTTTAATAAGCAGAAGGATTACACTCTAAAATAATAAAAAAGTATAGGTAGTAAATACATAAGCCAGTAACATTCATTATCATTATCAAATATTATGTACTGTATACAATTGTTATATACGTCTATACAACTGGCAGCACAGTAGGTGTATTTACACCAGCATCAGCACAGATATGTGAGTAATGTGTCATTGCCATGACTTCACCGTTACCAGGCAATAGGCATTTTTCAGCTTTGTTATAATCTTATAGCACTACTGTTGTGTATGCAGTCGATCGTTATGTGGTGCATGACTGTGTGTTCTGTACCTCTTTATATTCAGATCCTCATTAGTGAAAACTGCCAAAGTTCATCTAATCAGATGGTAGGGCAGTTTTCATAGCAATATATAAGAAATAGAATATGCTCATAAGCCTAGAAATAGTATGATTTTAGAATGTATGACTTTGAATTTCATCATTTTTTTGTGTAATCATATTCTCAGTGTAGGAGACAAAATGTGGAACTCCATAGTTGTGTGCAACTATATTTGACACTTTTAGCAGCCCTCCCTAAAAGAAATAAAAAAGAAAGAATAAGGAATCAGAAACTGAAGGTTTATACCAGAATAGAAACACTAATATCTGGGGAAAAAATGCATCTGCTTCCATATAGTTGAATACAATATCTTTTATTTTAACTATTAAAATATTCATAATAGTGCAGTACTTCAAACTCCAGTTCCCTCTGTTGCCTATACCATGAGATAATGCCACAGTTCAATAATTTGGTAAAGTGAAAAATGAGGAGACTTTCTGTTGGTTTAAACAATGTAATTAAAGAAATAAACTGAATCATCTTAACAGAAAACTGCTCTCAGTTGATTTCCCTGACCTGCAGAGCTGATATGCAGAGCTGCTCCTTGGTTCACCAGTGCCATGCCTAAATCAGTCTGCTGCTGAGTCTTTGCTACCAAAAGTGAAAGTAGTTAAGGCAGTTTAATAAGTGCCATTACAATGAACAAGCAGTCTCTGGACCCTGTGCTTTAAAAATCCAATAAGCTGGCTTTTACTGTATTATTTCAGCTCTCCGTTAGTGGAAGTAAGCCCCATTTTAGGAAAATGAGTGGTGGGTGATGGAGGTGCCTTTGCATTCTTTCTCCTCCCTGTCCTGCCCCAACCTATGTGAAGGGGAGATAGGCCATAATTGTAATAGGAATGCAGACCACTTAATAAATATTTAATTACATTCAGTTCTGTTCACTTAGCTCATGAGTTATTGTCAGCCAGTTAATGGAACATTAATTAAAAAGCATATTCAATGAGGTGAAGATCATTTTCATGTGGAAAGTTTCTGCCTGCCTTCAGAGCCCTGATGGAGAGTTTCTGCTAATTAGCATCATTTCACAGAAGACCAAACCTTTGTGTCATTTAATAAAATACATCTCATGACAGCAGCACAATATATAAAGGAACAATAGTGTAGGGATAGCAACCAAATTGTCTATGTGACTGGAAGTTAAGAAAGGATGAAGGTATAGAAGAGTTTTAAAGCTCTAAATGACAAGGGGAATGTGCAAGCTCAGATCAAGTGTTTTTGTATATTTTATAGAAGATGTGTCAGTAAATACTAGAAGAGTTTTTGTATTTGATCGGTAGAATAGTTCCTCGTCCCTTACATTCATTTCCCAGGACGTTCTATTTTTGTGTGTTTGTGATTTCAGAAATTCAACAAAATGCTACTTTCTAGATACTGATTTTGTTAAGGTTATGATGTTGAAAGAATACTACATTAAAATACTTTTTTATACATTTTGCATGCCTATCAAGGGAAGGTCACTGTTCTAGGGCTTATATTTTAATTTTAACCTTATTCGTGAAATCACGCAGCTTTCTTGTTGCAGAAATGGAGCAAGATCCTCTATCTTATGGTGCTTTACATTCTTGATATTTTGGAAGATATCATTTTATACAGGTGCACTGAATTGATAGCTCTTTTAACAACTCTTTTAATTTTTAAGGAAAATTTGATTTTATTAGTTCATCTCTATTCAAGATGCCATACATTTTAATAATGATTAATCATCATGGTAATAACAAATGCTAAAATTTAGCTGTACTTATTATACACCAGATATTTATTGTGCTTCATATATACCAGGTACTATCTTGATGCTTTATAGTTATTGCCTCATTTAGCTTTAACAATGTCCCCATTTTACAAATTAGACAACAAAAGCAGAGAACAGTTGCATAACTGGACCAAGGTCACAGAGATTGTGCATGTCCCAGCCTGGATTCAAATTTAGACCTGTCTCTATTCCAAGAACATGTTTTAAGCCAACATACTCCACTGCTTTAAAACAAAAGAAAAATGAGAACAAAAAATTACAGAAACATGTAACTACTATTTGATAAGTAACTGTTGTTCTTTGCATTCCCAAAATAGGTCATTGTGTGAAATGATTAAATGCATCATCATATGAAAGTGCAAGAACTTGAAACATGAATATAAAAGGAAAAATATTCTAGAGTCAGATATCAAAACCTTAGTGCCAGATTATTGAACTTTAATTTATTCTTTGAAAAATAGAAGAAAATAAGGGAAAAAATATGAAAAATGCAATTGATTGTTGCTTTAAAAATAACCCAAAAAGGTAAGCCTATTACATACATGTATTAGTATGTAAAGATCATATCTGTGTGGATATATGTCTGAATCTCAAATCTCATATCTTCTGATATTATTAACAACTACTTCCATGCTATAGTCACCTTTAGATTTTTGGATTACTCATCTTTATCTTAGAGATTTTCGGTCCACACTTGCTGTCATCTTCTCCCATAGTATTCCAGTATAATTCAAGTGTTTTAAATATCTATATAGATGATCCTTCCACTACCGTGGCTTACCAGTTCCTTAACTCTCTTTCCTTTGATTATCTTGTATAAATCCTACTTCAGATATTCAGTTATCATTGACAAAACTTTAGTTTCTCTACAATCTCAATTTCAATCTCAGTTGCAAACACCTGATATCAAACCACCATTTCCTATCTCTCCACCTCACTCCTTCAAGAATTCTAATTCCAAAATTTTTTTAATTGAGGTATTATTTGAAATCCATTATTGCTATTGATATTTCACTTTTTCTTCCCTATAAACAGTCTTGTTTCTAAACCAGTTTAGACCCTGTGGTACATCATCATCATCACACCCTTGACTGTCTTATCATTCATCATACTTATCTGGAAAATTCCAACCCTAATGAAAATCTCTACTTACAAGCACCTGTACTCAGGCAACTGATTGTTGCAGAGGAAAAGCTCACAAATGTGCTGACAGGTTTCATTCTAAATTTATGATACTAACTAGAAATGATTCCTTAGTTCAGTCACACAATTCTGTTATATTTTCTTGCACCATTCACTCTGCAGTTATCTTAGGTGATTCTTCATGCTTTCTCCTCTCTCCTCAACCCCCCAAATTTTCCTACATCTTCCTCTCTCTAGACTTATGCTTTTTCCTTGTATTTTACTGGAAAAAAGCAATAAAAAAAGATGTCTCTTGGCTTTCACTGTCACACATCTATGCACCTTTCTGCATCTGTTCCCGAAATCCTTGCCTGCTTGTTTATTACTAGGAATGGACTCTCTGTACTCCTAAGGCAGCTTCTTCTTGTGGACTCCTGTCCCTGTCCCTTCTCAACTATTCAAGGCTATAGAAAAAAAATCCGTTTCTCATGTGATTAATTTTTCTCTTTAAACTGGAAAATAAGGATTATAGTTTCTAAATAAGTTGTGATTTCTGCTGCATATATATATATATGCATCCCCAAACAAAACCAAGACCAAACCTCAAATACTTTGACTATATATTGCCTTTCAACTACCACCCCACTTCTCCGTTCTTTTTTAGAACGATACAGTGTAGAGTTGAGCATAGTTATTTTTCACAATTTCTATCCTCTTTTTCTCTCTTGAACCCACTCTAATTGGCCATTTACCACTACGATTTCATTGAAAACTGTTCTTGTCACTATACTCACTGAATTGTCAATTACTAAACCTCCTGATACATCCCCAGATCCATCAGCGGCATTTGACACAGCTAATTGTTCCCTCCTTCTCCTTGACACAGCTTCTTCACGCAGGTTCAGGGCTCCCCTGATCCCTTGCTTTCCTTCCTCCTCACTGACCACACGCTTCTGCTTTCCATTCCTGGGTCTGCATCATGATTCTGTGTTCTCAGTGTTCGATTGCTCCATCTCTTACCATCTTACAGCTTTAAATATCATCTATTTTCAGTTTGAACATCTATACTAAAATCCAGATTGGAATAATTTAATTTCCAGTCAATGGCTCCATTTAGTAGCTAATTGCCATCTCATACTTAATATGTTCAAAACAAAATTTTTGATTCTTGATACCCTACCCATCTCAGTAAATGCTAATGCCAACTATCTAGTTTCTCAGGCCAAAATCGTTGAAGCAGTATTTTAAATCTCTTTCTATTATATGCAACATTAATTCTCAAAGCCAGTCCCACTTGTCTGCCTTAATATCCACAATACGAATATCTACCTTACCTTTTCCACCACTAGTATTCTTAACTCTGCCACCACTATCTCTGAGCTGGGTAAATGCAATAGCTACAACTGCTTTTCCGACTTCTGCCATTTCCCTCTTCCAGTCAACACAGAAGCCGGGGTAATATTTGTAAAATGCAGGTCAGTTCATTTCTGGTTTCTTGTATCACTCAGTAAATAAACCATAGTTCTTACATAGCCTCTTGGGACCTACGTGACCTGGACCCGTGCTACATCTCTGACCTCCTCTTGCTCCACACTTCTCCTGGATGGTTCACTCCAGCCACACAGGCATTCCTGATGATCTTCAAATAAGCAAGTAGGTTTGTATCTCAGGTCCTTTGCACCTACTATCCCTCAGATCGAAATACGTTTTCCCCAGATAGTCCTAGGGTTTTATCTCTCACTTCATTGAGGTCTTTGCTCAGATATCTTCATATCAGTGAAGCATTTCCTTAATACTACATTTACAATTACAATCGCTTTGTATCACTCTATCTCCTTACTATGTTTTTATTTTCCTTATTGTGCTTCATCAACTATCTGACACACTTTATATTTTAAATTGCTTACATCATTGTTCTCCCTTCTATTAGAATTGATATTTCATGAGTCAGGTATTTTTGTCTTCTCTCTCTCTCTTTGTTTTTCTTTAACTCTTGTATTCACAGCATCCAAAACAATGCGTGGTATATGGTACATGTTTAGTATTTGTCAAATAAGTATTCATGTTAATAAATACACAAAATATGATGGTACCAATCAGTTCAAAATTCCTGTCTGGGTCTACCAATGACAGTATAGATTATGACAGATTGAGAGCAGAAGAAAGACACTTAGAGAAATTACCTTTTGTTGTAGTTACCTAGAAATCCCAATGAGTATCTAAACACAAAAACACTGCCTATTCGAGAGTTTTAATAGCACAGGAACCATTTAAAAAAGTTTGTCCTTTGAACAAACCAGCTTTGGACCATCAGCAGTGTTTCCTAAAGAGTATTCCATTTAAAAATATTTCCAGGCGCTATTACCAGGCATTATCTATGAGTGAGGAATTTTACAGTTACGTAAGCTTGAGAAATGCTGTATCACAGAAATTTAAATAGATTTTCCCATTGCAGAACTTAAAAAAAAATCCCTTCAAATTCAAATTTATATTGCAAATATTGTAAGAGGAAGGATTTCTATACTGTTTTCCAAACTTGTTTGAATATGCAGCATATTTTCATGATTTCATTAGCAAGAATCCTTTACCACTCTTTTCTAGAGCTAAGTGAGGTATAAAATAATCAGTTAATAATATCGCAAATCATTCTCCTGCCTATATAATTAATTCACTTAATGAACAATATTTATTTAACACTCATTCTAGGTATTATTCTAGACACTGAAGATATAGGAGAAACAATCTTTATTCTTAGAAAGATTATGTTTTACTTTTGACTAATAAAACTAAGGAAGCACAATAGATACAAAAGCTCAGATAATATAAGCTGTTTCTCAAATATATGTGAATGTATGCATGTTTTGCTATTTATTATAAAATAATAATTTACTGTTTTAAGTTATATAATTTTACTATTACATAATATTAAATTATATAATAACCTTTCAAATTTCTAATAGTATAATGCCAGCCTTTGGAGTGATACTACTTTTCTGCTAAGTCTTTTCTTTTTAATCATTTTTTTTCCATCCCATACACAGAGGAATGAACTAGATGGTAAAAAATTTGAATTCTAATCCCAGACCCTGAATGTATCAATCCTTATACCCTTTAGCAAGTCACTAAATATCTCTAAACCTCAGGTTCTTTAGCTTTAGATTAATTCAAGAAGCATATACATTGAACATCTTTATAAAATGTCAATTCTAATCCCTGATCCTCATTTCTTCATTTGTACAACAAACAATCTAGGTGCTGGGGGCATCGCTACCTCTATTCTCTATAGCTCATATATAAATACATATAGCTGTGTGATAGTCTTTGTGCTAAGATACATATAAAATATTCTATAAAAAAACATAATTTAGCCGGGCACGGTGGCTCACGCCTGTAATCCTAGCTCTCTGGGAGGCCGAGACGGGCGAATTGTTTGAGCTCAGGATTTCGAAAGCAACTGAGCAAGAGCGAGACCCCGTCTCTACTAAAAATAGAAAGAAATTAGTTGAACAACTAAAAAAAAATATATAGAAAAATTAGCCGGGCATGGTAGCACATGCCTGTAGTCCCAGCTACCCGGGAGGCTGAGGCAAGAGGATCGCTTGAGCCCAGGAGTGTGAGGTTGCTGTGAGCTAGGCTGACGCCACGGCACTCACTCTAGCCCGGGCAAAAGAGTGAAACTCTGTCTCAAAAAAAAAACAAAAAAACCCCATAATTTAGAGACAGATACCATTCCATAGGGATGTATCACAGATAATTCGCTAAATGTTTTCTCTGTGTTCTTACCAGGTTTGTCCCTCCCTGCAGGAGGATTATATCTCCAATTATTGTCATGCTTGGCCGTGTAGCTGGTTTTATACTGAGAGATATGGGTGGAAGTGGTGCATTTCACTTCATAGCAGAAGCTTACTAGCTATCATATAGTTCTACCATGTCTGTTCTCACTCTTATGAGACTGTCATGAACAATATAAAGGGTGCTCCTTACACTGAATCTGATCCATTACTCATCCACAGCTGATCTGTAATAGATACAAACATGAATACAAAATAAAGTTTTGTTGCAAACCTCTGTGATTTGGGGTCATTTGGTGTTACAGGAATGCATAGCCTAAACTGACTAATACAAGAAACTTCAAAGATAGATTTACATTTTATATGAGATTTGATGTGTATGTCGTTCACCATATTGGCGTAAAGCACGTGGAAGAAGAGCTAGAATTCCACATAGAAAATTCAAACGTGCAAAGATCTAGAGGCAAGAAGGAGTGCTGATTTCGATGACTTGCAAATGTTTTGACATCTCCAATGCCGATTTTATATTTAATATATATGAAAAAAGACAAGCTTTGAGAGGTAGGCCATGGACACATGATGGTCAATTTTATATTTTATGTTAAGGTCTTCAGACTTTATCATATGAATCTCAAGGATTTGAAGTAGTGAGGTGACAAAATTCATTTTATTATTTAAAAGAGACCCATCTAGCTCCAGGGTAGGAGATGAATTGGGACAGTGTGAGACACTATTTGTGAAACACTTGTAATAATTCAACAGAGAAATTGAGAAAACTTTAATCATGGAGGTGGCAATGATGATGAAAATTAAAGAATAAATCCCAGCAGCACTTAGGTATTAGAAGCAATAAGACTTAAATGAGGAATTTGGAGCCCAGAGGAACAGGTAGAAATGAAAATAGAAGAGGAGAAGGAGCAAGATGATGTGTTGAAGAGCTCTCAAAGCTTGTGTCCCTCTTCACAAATGTGAGGAGACAACATTTCTATGATACTATGAGGAAGCAAGGGTGTGGGGCAGAGTAGAGGAAAATGTGAATTTGGTTCTTTTTTAGGTGAGGTTGTTTGATGGCAGAAGGATGTGGTGGCTGAGTGCTAGTGAGGGTGTCATATTCAGAGTTCTGCAATTTCATGTTCATATTGTCCATAATTATGTGATAAACAACTTTTCACAGTAAACTGTGTCTAAAAACAGAAGCTGGGATGACTAGCACTCTCATTATTTTTCTTGATTCCATTTAACTTCATTATCTAGTAAATACGTTTCTGTCCATGACTAGAATAATAATGTCTTAGTCCATTCTGGTGGCTATAACAAAATACTATAGATTGGGTGGTTTCGTTTATAAACAACACAAATTTATTTTTCACAGTTCTTGAGGTGGGAGGTCTCAGATCAATGCAGATTCAGTGTCTGGTGAGGACCTACTTTCTAGTTTGTTGATAATTCATTCTTGCTGCATACTCACATGGTGAAAGGGGCCACCAAGCTCTCTCAGGCCTCTTTTATAAGGGCACTAATCCCATTCATGTGGACAGAGCTTTCATGACCTACTTACCTCCCAAAAGCCCCATCTTCTAATACCATCACATTTTAACCTATGAATGTGGGGAGAAACCCAAACATTCAGCCCATAACAATAAAGACAAGTTAAATGGCACTGCTATTATGACAACCACCAATAATGGGACTGTAGTCTGTCTAGGATGTCTGGGTTGTTTTAGGCATATAGACGAACACAGCACTTTTGACATAAACACATTCATATATTGCCCACCCCTTTCTTAAAAAAGGATTTGTGGAAGAAAAAAAATGAGGAGAGAATGTAAATAAATTAGTGTTATAAACTTCACCTCTTGATGTTTATTATTAAAGATATTACATTGATTTCTAGACTATCCAAAGTTGTTTTGCTCTTGATTTTCAAACTTTGCGAGGGTCACTTACTTTTCTGGACCTCATTTTTTAGTCATCCCAATTGCGAGTAATGGAAGAATTTTAGTTTGTTTATGAAAATGTCTTTGATTTGGGCACTGCGGAATAATACCCGATGCTTAGTAGATACTCCATGAATCTTTTTTAGGTGTTTGAATGATACTCAATCATAATAATATAAAGTGTTTTGAGTAAGTAATATTTGCATTGGAATGTGTTGATTTAAATGTAAGAGAATAAGACAATTTGGAAGAATTCATTCTATTTAAGATGTAATGTGAGGAATGAAGGTTTCTGAGGAAAGATGGAGTCCATTACATCTTCCCTTTTTGTAATCAGTCGAAGTAGCTTGAGGAGAAATTGTCAAAAATAGAGGAGATATCAAAACTGCTGGTTGTGCTTTTATTTTGCTTACTTTCAAACTATAGATATTGGAACAAATTTAATTAGCTAACTGAAGGAAAAATATTCTGCTTCATCGATAAATAGGGAGTGGGGTATGGATTTATTTTCAAGATTATGCCTGAGAGAGGAGCTATCTAAATGGTGGAAAGAGTCAGATGGAGTCTTTTATATTTATTAGTTAGAGCCAAGAAAGAATAAGAGATCTCAGAAGCTATTTGATTTGACATTTAACTTTGAAAAGGGAATTTACCAACAGAGAACTCACAGGAGAGATGAGGAGAGGAGGTTAGGGCTACTTGGTGAATTTCTGAAGAATAGAGGAAAAGGTAAAAGTATTGTTTTAAAGAAATAAACTAATTAGCAGTGTGATAACTGCAGGGGACATTGGGGGAAGAATTGGACAGCAAAGAATGCAAAAGGAACTGGATCTAAAAACTAGGATTTCTTTATCTAGAAAAAAATTCCAAAGTTGGCAGTCACACACCCTAGTCAATTTGATTCAGTCATATCTTCTTTCCTCTCATAACCCTCTTTTCCCTTTCAGGCTCTACTCTATTCCACAGTTAGGACTGCTTTATTTTTCATGTCAGCTAGTGTTTCTGTATTCAGCAGATATCGTCTATATTACTTTTCTGTTGGATGGAATCATTTTTTTTTTTTTTAATTTTCTCTTCTCTGACCTAGGTTTGGCAAGTCTAGTTTCTGAAGCGGTTTTAATAGAACTCATCTAGCCCATAATTTATTCTGATAAAATAATATTCATGTGAACTGAGGAATTAATTCAGAAAAAAAAAACATGCTTATAGTACAAATTCACTCAGCCTTGTTTATGCCCTTGTTCTTCAGCTGGCTCCAAGGAGAATTTTACCAGATTGGGTACCCTTCTCTGTGCAGCTCACCACAGAAATTTTGACAATTTCTCCTCAAGCTACTGCTCTCTTTATACTTTTGTGTCCCTCTAGGTGTAGATCAGATTCTCTACTTAATTATGTGATGTGGTTTCTGTAGTTTAAACTGTCAGATGGGCTAGTTTAAGCAGTGCAAGTAATCAATAGTTCAATCAGTCACTCCATTTTTAATTCTGTTTGTGTTACTTACATTATTCATCACACACACAAATAATGCTCTTTTACTTTTGCCAAAGTCAAAATCAGTTAAGTTGAGTGAAATAAACAGATGTGGAAGACTTCATTCTTCTTATTTTGGATTTGTAGGTTACAGTGCAGTGACAGTGTAAAAACAAATGAAAAAATTTTTATATGGAAGTATCTGACTCTTGCATTTGCACGTTGGAAATATACTTCTTAGTTTGCAACTGAAATAGCAAAATGAAACTAACACTACTCTCAGAGCCAACTTTGAAAGGTATTAAGGATAATATTTCAAACATCACAGAGTTGTTTTGGCTGTTATATGAAGGTGTCTGGAACAAAATGATTGTTCAGCAAATGACAGTGATAGAAACGAACCCAACCATGACTTGAAGGTGTGTAGAAAATGAAGAGTTCTTTGGTGATGGAGGTAGATTCCATAGATAGGAATCCCTGCTGAGTCAAACCTAGAACTCAGAACTTGGATTTTCTGCTAAATTATTAACTTTTTGAGTATCTGGTATCTGTTAACATGGGTAGATAAGCATTTTTTTTCCATTTTGGTATCTTTTTTAGCTTCATTGTGGTCAGGCTGTTGTTACTGTGTAAGCTGATTTTTTTCTGAACAAGGGAAGAGGTTTTTATTGTTGTTTTGCTTGTTGGTTTGTTTGTTTTAGTGACTAGGTGGGTGGTGGAAAGACACCTCTTGTTCACCATACCTGGCCCGAGGAGTTGATATTTAGTCCTTTCAAGAAGAGTAAAGGTAGAAACTGAAGAAATTGGTCTCATAAAGGACTTTGTGAGAACTGGAATAAACACTGCTGTTTTAGTGCCTTGGGAAGCACCAGGAATTATCACCTCTGGCAGAGCATTATTTTCCTAGGCAATTATCTGGGGTAGCCAACTCAGCAGAACCCTGGTAGAAAACCAAAGCTATTCAATGATCCCTGAAGTGCCCAGTGGGCATAGCAGATTTCCAGTGGAGACCTAGTAAAACAATATAGTACCAAGATGGCATAGATTCATCATGACCACATCTGTGATATCCCCTGAGGACTAAAGGAAATATTTTAGAGCAGAGAATATTTTTGCAGTCAGGTGTATTGGATGAGAAGATGAAGACCATAACCGAGTCATTACAATTTGTGATGCCCTTCTAGCTGTATGACTCTCCTGAAGTCACCTCCACTGATAAGAATTGATTTTCTGTTGCTCATTTTACCCACAGGTCATCATCAAAAATCATCACCAACAAGTGTCATGTTAGGCAATTCCTATGAGGAGAACATTGCATTCTGATGTATTATTACAGACACATCTGCATAAATGTACATGTTCATATGGAGCTAACATTTTGCATGAACTCCACAGCTGGACAAATAGAAAAATCCTTTAGATCATCCAATCCAGGTGATTTTCACACATATTTAGACTTCCAAACTTTTCATTAAAAATGCTTTACTATTCAATATACATTTACTGTGCACATACACATGTGCAAATATAAACATGAGTAAAATATAGTGCTCATCTCAGAATTGATTTTTTTAAATAAAGGTGCTCTCTCTCTCGCTCTTTTTCTCTCAAACACACACCCCAGAGTGCTTCACAAATTTGTAAAGAGAAGGAAGGGATATAATGGACAGAGGGGCAAGGGTGAGAAAGAGTAGGAAAAGAAAAGGGTTTGTGAAAGCGAAGGTTTTCTAGGAATGCATATATCTCAACCTGGAGTTTGAGGGATGGGAAACACATTTCAAAAATAGAAATCGTAGAAGTTATTCCAGAATGAGAGTAGTATCAGCAAAGGCAGAAGCTTAAAAATATGAGAAATTTGGGGAAATAAATTGAGGCTACATTATTACAGGCTTAAAGAGTTCCACTTTATTGTAAGACAATGCAAGTCCATTTTGAGAGGGATATTGATACTGAAACCGACGCTTTGGGGAGATTGTTCTAACATCTGAAGAGGCCCTTTTTCTGGTAAGGACAGGGGAGTAGAAGAGGGAGTGGCGTTAATGACTGGAGCCTCATCCAATTGTTTTCTCCTGACAACCCTGTAGTGTCTCTTGAGGTGGCTTCACAAAAACCAGAGGTCTCCACAGACAAGATTTAAAAGCTTTTTGTTGAGTCCAACTCCCACATTTCACAGCTGAAGGAACTGTGGCTTGAAGTTCATCGATAATTTGAGCAAGAACATACAACAGTCCATTCCTGGGCTTTTTGCTACACAGCCCTCAGCTGTAGATCGGTAGCTGGAAACTGCTTCAAGACATTTTCTTTGGGTTTACTTCACACCTTAATGATCTGCTTTCTGTGGAAATATTCTCAGTTTTTCTTGAAATTATCATTTCCTTAGGAAAATCAAAGTTCACAGGCTAGGAGATTGGCAGGCTTCTGGTTGTCTGTTGCAATGTCTATAGATTCTTGATCATTATTATATGTATTGTCATTGTTATCATTTGTGGTGATGGAAGTTGTGTGTTTGCTTTTGGAGTCATGAAGTGTCTTGGCACTTAATTGTTAACAATTTCATTTAAGATCCAGAGGTTGGCATTGTATAGTTGAGGAGACAGTTGGATTTTAATAATTTCTTTTAGAATTAAGTACCTGGTAATAATCTATTTATATCCAAGGTGAATGTCAAATCACACCATTGTGTAGCTTTATAAGCATGTTGAATTCTATCTTTAAAGATCAGAAATGCATGCAGTTTCCGTACCCAGAAATAATCCATGAACTAGCAACTTCTATAGTCCTGGTAATGCAACTACAGGATCCTGTCTTTATTCAGATCAGAAATGTATAGGAGAGGTTAATACAGTCAGGAATAGTCCTGCTTTTGCTGCCTATTGCTTCAGCCTCCTTTTCATTCATTGGTTCTCCTTCCTCTAACCATGTTTCCCAGATGAGATAATGGCTAGAACTCCTCAGGAGCATTCTAGTGCTTAATGGGGAGTAGTGGAGACATTCTTCATTCCATGGAAATCTTACAAAGGTTTTTTGTTAGACATATCAAATTTAATCGTGGTTATCGCTGGGTAAGAAATAAAAAGCTGCTCTCAATAGATTCCTTGTAATTAATCACATTGGCAAAAACTGTAAGCTAGGTAGCCACCTGTTGCATGGATAAGGAATATAAGTGGTTATTAGATGATCTTTAATTTTTATTCCTCATTGAGATCCTGAGTCTCTCTTGACTCACTATTAGCCCTTCAGCTCTCCTTTCCTTTATGTTTCTGCCTCGCTACCCCAATCTTGAAACCTATTTAAGTCTATTTTTCAACACAGTTTTCCTCCTGGCTAGCAGACATTTAGACGATTAAATGAAATTACCCTTGCAGAAAGATCATCTCAGGAAGATACTTATAATTTAAAAGTGAATTTTCAGTGACTAAGATGCTTTCAATACCCTTGGGAATAATTCCTACAGGACCACTTAGGGTTCTGTGAAATAGAGAGAAAGAGATTTTATGGAGGGACCTTAATGTCACACCTCATCCCACGTGTCGCTGTCTTCCTGTCTAGAAGGTTAATTGTACAACAAAGAATGAGACTAAACCATGATTTCCTTTTGGTGCCTCATTATATATTTTTTCCTTAAGCTGAGTCTTCAATTTTATGCAGAGCCAGGTGTTGCAGAGTGTGCTGAAGTAACAAATCAACCCATTTGAGCTTTTGCAGATACTAATTTGCCTTCAGATATCTTTAATCTGGCTGTATATATACCCTTTTCAAAGCTTTTCTGAACTTAAACACTATCCAAAACAACATGTGG
Organism: Avahi laniger; assembly: GCA_963575035.1. Lineage (NCBI taxonomy): Eukaryota > Metazoa > Chordata > Mammalia > Primates > Indriidae > Avahi > Avahi laniger. Next base: position 17,388 of record CAUYSK010071048.1, read on the forward strand.
CAGTTTCTCTAATTACTTATGATTAAGAAAAAAGCAAAGTCAGGCCCTTAAGGCATCGACGCTTTGCCATTTTACTGGAGAAATGAATGCTGCAGAGCAAAGCATCTTGAAAACTAATGCGTGGCACAACGCAGGACAGCAGTTTATGATTGCATTTCTTCACTGTATTTCAAAAATTTTTTACATAATAGGAACAAGGGGGAAAGAGCAGATTGGTTAAGTTATAAAAGCCATTGAAAACAGTGGTGCAAAGGCATTTTTGTGTAGTGAAAAACTCATCAAAATTGTCAGTAATTGAGTCTGTCGCAGAGCAAAGGGGAGAACAGATAAAGAGCAGAAATAGAAATTAGAGCTGTTTTGATGTGGACCTTAGAAGGTGACAGAAGCATGGTTGAAAAAATTGAGAAGAATATGTCAACTGTTAGAAGTATAGTGTGAAATTTCTCCTTGAGTTAATAAAAAACAATAATAGAGAAATACATTCATTTTGAAAAGATACAGTAATGTATTTCCAGGTCTTTCTTTAAGAAGTAATTAGTAATTCATTTTTGCTGAATAAATACTTTATTCTTATTGAATTAAAAATATATTTTTCCATTTTGGTGGGAAGAAATTTATCCTGTCTGTGTCTCTGAAGCCAGAGGTACAGAAGTTAATGCCCCAAATCAGCCTGGCAGGTGACCCAGAGCAAAACATTACAAGAGGCTTAAAGTGGATAATTAATTTTACAATTCTTGGAATGAACACTCTTGACTAATTTTTACTATGCATTTCATCCAAGCTCAGCAAGGTTGTTCTTAATTCAAGAAATGATCTATATTGGCCAACAATTACATGTTGGTCCTGTTACCTTTGGATTGATCTGGTTTCTTTGACATTCTCTACTTTCCCTCAAACATATTAGTAAAAGTTCATTCTTGCACTTACAAGGGACCACGCTTCATTTCTAGTATGGATACTTGTCTATGGGGTACTCAGTTGTCTTAGTACTTTTGGAATGCTATAATCAAATACCATAAACTTGGTAGCTAATAAACAACAGAAATTTATTTTTCATAGTCCTGGAGACTGAGAAGTCCAAGATCAAGGTACCAGCAGATTCACTGTCTGGTGAGGACTCACTTTCTGGTTTGTAGAGGGCACTTTCTTGCTGTGTCCTCACATGGTGGGAGGGGTAAGGAGTCTTGCCTGGGCCTCTTTTATTAGAGAATTAATCTTATTCATAAGGGCTCTACCCATTCATGAGGGCTCACAACCCAAAAGTTCCCATCTCCTAATATCATCACCTTGAGAGTTAGGATTTTAACATATCAATTTTGAGGGGATGCAAACATTCACATTGTAGCATCAATGGAGAAAGTATCCTCTGAAACTCTCTAAGACATTATTTGTGTGTCTTCTGAAAACTCTCATGGTCATCATAGGTGATGATCTGGCACTGAAGCTGTGGACTAGAATCTTTGGCTCTATTCAGCCACATTTCATATGATGAAAGGAAACAAAGTTGAAAGGTAGGAAGTTCTCAAGTGCAGTCACATAAGACATGAAAGGAATAAATGGAAACACTATAGGTAGCAGCTAAAGAATAGATTTAGTTGTGTTACTCAAGCATTGTAATGGCTTCTGGGCTTTTTTTCAATGTCATATCTTTTTTTTTTTTTTTTTTTTGAGCAACGGTGTTGAGCCCCTAAAGTGAAATGAATGTGCTGCAAAAAGAAGATGGGTTAAAATGTACCACGTATCAAAGAATGTTGATGTTGAGAATTGGACTTGAGACAAAGTGTAAATATTGCCAAGAACCTTAAGTCCAAACAAATTAAACATGGCACAGAAACATTGCAAAAAATATGAAAGTATTATAAGAAACAACTGATAATCATTCTTAAGTTACAAAGTGAAGGAGACAGAAAATATCGTAGGCATCTGAAATAAATTAATTAAAGTGGCACCTAAAGTTAACTTTGAGTCAATGCAAATGTGATTATTAAATTTTCTGCAAATATAATATCTTTGAAATAAGAAAGTAACCAAACCCAGCGCTGAAACCATCAAAGAAGAATGGTACAGGACCATCATAGGTTTAGAATCATCCTGGTATGGGAAACAGGAGAGGATTAGCACCTGGAAGAAGAAGATCTCAAAGGAAACGAAAGTTTTCCCTTCACTATCCTAACTGGAAGACTATATCTAAACTCCATTGCATTGTATATTAGTTTGTGGTCTATTCATATATAGACAAAATTTTATGTTTGGTTTCATTTTATTAAGTCACTTGAGTAGATTTTAAAAATCCCTTGCAGGCTTCAAACATCCTCAAATTAAAGAATTATATTATTTTATCTAATAATGATAATGTTAACTAACATTTATATAGCACTTATGTGGCATCATTTCAAACACTCTGCAATCATCCACTGATTTAATCTTCATGAAAAACTCTATGGTGCTATAATTATCCTCAATGTAAAAATGGGAAAACTGAGGCACAAAGAATAAAAGGAATTTTGCCCAAATTGTACAATTGGTAAGTAGTAGAAAGAGAATTTGAACACAAGCAGTAACTGCTAGATTTGATGGTCTTAATTTCTATGTCGTAGTGCCTCTCAGGTGTGTAGAGACCTGAAATAGATTGGCTCCATTACATGAACTCAGATGCTCTGGGTGAGCAAAATCAAATACGTATTTCCTTCTCTCCCCCAGCCACTGTAGGAGGCCATTGAAAAAGACTTTATGTAAATATAGAATATCCAGTTTGTGCATGTGCATTGTATGGTCATAGTCCCAGAAGAAAACAGATGCTATTCTTCAACAGGGTCAATGAAAAGAGCTTAAAAAATGAACTGAAGGATTTTAGGGAAATCTTGAGGATATCAACAGCTACCACATCTATCTGAAGGAGCAAGGGAGAGAAAAAGAAGCAGTTCCCAAGAGAAGGTAACTATATGGAGAAGGCTGCCTGTCATGAGCCCAGACCTCTGTAGAAAGATGTAGCCAGACAGGGAAAGAATCAGGAGTTAACCTCCTCTTACCTTCTAATCACTTGACAGTGTCTACAATTGGACAAACCCAACTGTATATCAAAGGGCAAGAGAGCCTGTTGGTGTAGCCACGTGGGTCACCCTACCAAGGCACAGCGCAGAGTGGACATAGAAGGGTAGAAGAACATGGATCTGTAAGTGTATCTGGAAGCCTGATAACTCTCTTCTTGGTTTCCTAGTGCCAAGGACATTTCTTGTGTATACTACCAGGTACTTAGCTTGATGCAGTGGAACATGGAAACTTCTTTCTATTCCTTTCCTGTTCTACTCATTTAAAATCCACACTGATCTTTAATGTCCAGCTGAACTGGCAGCTTCTTTATGGTAATGGCTCTCTGACACTCCCAACCAAAAGTGATTTTATCCCTTTCTGATCCCATATAGCATTCTCTTTGAACTTCTCTTGGAACACTCATCTACCCTCTTTCTAACAAGGCTGAGTGCCTGTTCATAGGCAGAGGTGCAAACTCACCTCTCCCTACCTCATTCCACCTGAGGTTGTGAGTAAACCTCCTAATTCCTCATAGCACTAAGTATAGGTTTTGACACAATACATGGCAATATGCACCAATTAGATTTTTCCTTTTATTCTCATTCCTATCACTGCTTGCTTTCTCTTTTTCTCATGATTTTCTCAATGTGCTTAACTATTTTTCAGAAATCTGAAAAGCTTTATAAGTGGGAATAGCTGGGCTGGTACACATGTCAGTATCTTCAAAGTAGGATCTTTTCACATGATTTGTGAAGAACATTTTTCTCTAACATGTGGTACATATACCATGTGGGATAAATAATATGATTTTAGTGGTCATGTAGTTATTTTTAAATGTATTTTTATATTTATCTTAATATGTATTAGAAAATGACAGCCAGCACATGCCTTTCAAGTTCATTGACTTTATTACTTAAGATGAGAGGAAATATAAAAGACACTTGAAGAAAATGCATAAGTTAATATTTATAGAAATGGCACAGGGATGTTGCAAAAAAAAATGCGGAGGTGTTATAAGAAATAACTGCAAAGGGAAAAGGGCTCTTATTCTAATTGTGTTCTCTTTTCTTATGTCCCTCCATTATTGCCAAGGCCATCTTATCTTAAGGCATCTCAGCTGGCTGTCAACTCCCACAAAGGTGTTAAGGGTTAAGCATTGTTGTCTAAAAGTATATGTTTTGATGCTTCACATCATTGCAAAAAGGATTTGCAGTGGCTTATGATAAAAACCAAAAATGCAAGACAGAAATAGCTGAAGCACAAACACAACAGGCATGTGTGCACAAAAAGGTCAAACTGCTGTTGGCGAATTTTCCAGCTTCTTCTCAGGTTCCCTTTCCCTAATACTTTAAGCCCATGCTCATATCTCTATGCTTTCGCTATTCCTCTTGCCAGGAATTTCCTTGTCCACCTATTAAACTTATTTTCCAGTTGCTGCTTTAGTCTTGTCTCCTTTGTGTGCCCCAGCCAAGATTCAGTTCTCTTCTTTTATGCTCACATACTTTCTTTCTAGAGCCATTATAAAAATGAGCACACTGCATTGAAATAATCTATGCAATCTTCCTCCCCCGTGAGCATCCTGAGAGCAAAGACTGTGCTCTATTTATCTAGGAGCTTCTACACAATCTGCCACATTTTGGGCAATGAGTGATGATAACTTTTGTTGTGCATGAGGGATGTATTTAGGAACTGCCCTAAGCCTTTTAGTTGTATTAAATCATTTAATATTTCCAGGATCTTAAAAGATATGTTCCATTTTAATCCTCATTTCACATATGAAGAAACGGATAGACAGTGATTATGTAAATTGCCCAAAGTCAAGAAGCAAAAGAATGGCTGTTTAGATTTTTAAATCTAAGCAAACTCTGGGGTCAACGTCCTTAATTCTCTTTTAGCCCTCAATGATCATAATGACTGAGTTGTTAGTTAAGCAATCCTTTGGGAACATTTAAAGTGGTTACTTAGAGTTAAAAACTTATGAAACAATAAAAATTGACTATAATATTTGAGGGCAGGGAGCATACTCAAGCTTCCCAAGCCAGCAGTAAAATGGAGAGGCCTCACATGATTTCTTTGAAGACTAACCCTGAAATTAGTCCCTGTTATTTATTTCTCTAGTAGATGGGTGATAGAACAGATTTTTTTTGAAACTTTTAACTCCTTCCCACGCCGTCCCTGTTTTGGGGTGAAGATTTCCATACAACATCAGAGACTTTAGAGAAATGCAAAGGAAGCAGTTAGTTAGAAGAGGTGAAAAAATTATGCCATGAAATTAAGGAGGTGAGCAGAAATTTTAATAAATTTTAGAAACAAAGAGAGTAGTTAAGAACTGTGGTTTGGGGAGGAAATGGAAAATAGATCCTTATAATGGGAGAGAAGAAAGCACTCTCGGTTTATTGGCTCTTACCCTCCTAAACCTCTGTTTTCTTCATAGAAAATGGGGATATATGAGTCAAAATGTGCTAGACTATGTACTGATAACACAACCCCCATATCTCAGTGGCTCAGTACAACAAAGGTTGATTTCTCTTTGTCTACGGCTGGTTGACAGGGTGCTCTGCTCACTGCAGTCACTCAGGATTCAGACTGACATACATGCCTAATTTCAAATGGGGCAGGGAATTAGGGGATGTAATCATACCAGTTTCCCAGGAGGTGGATAGTAAGCAACATTTGTTGAATAGTACTAATTACTACCCCAGGGGATAATGACAGTATCTATTCCATAGGGTTTTTGTGTGTATTTAATGAGATCATGCTTAGAAAGTACTGATCACATAGCAAGTGTTAGCTATTAATGATAGTAATAGCAACCCTATTTTCTCACAAGGTTTCAGGTTTTTTTCCTTACAGAGGAAAAATATAATATTAATACAACACACTACACACAGCATATCAAATTGGAACCTGGGTAGATCAAATTTAATTTCTAATTGGAAGTGTTATCCCAGCCTATTAACACAATTATAAATTCATTCTTGGCATCTGAGGACAAAGCTTTTAGAAAGGCCTACCCAATATCATAATACATGTAACATTTTACTTGATTTAAGGCACTTTTTAATTTTAACATTTTAGTATTTCTAAATCTGTGTTGTATTTTATAATCAATTATATCTATATAAGTATGATAAACCATTTTTTCATTTAAAAAATTTTGTTGCTGAAAAATTTTGTTACCGTTAAGTGACTGTTGAATCCTAAAAGTTTTGGCATTCTAGAATTATGAAAATTTGTGAGTTGAATAAATGAGTATAATATCAAAAGAAATGAAAGAGTTTTCACCACAGTGATTCTCATGAAATGGTAAACCTGTGCAGGATTAGGACTTCAGATGTATAACTGTTTGTGTTCAATCACTCGTTCCCTTCTTGTTATTATATCAAGTTTCTTTGTCTGCTTCACAAGAAATGTGATGCAAAGACGGTTATTTTTGCCATACTGAGAAATGTCTCCTGGTGGAATTTTTTAAAAAGGTAGCTGTTGCGTTCTGAATCATTAGCTGACAGCAATACAACTTTGAATGCAGCAAGGAAACAGCTTCCTCTCACTGGAGTGCAAAAAAGAAACAGCAGGGATTTCCATATGCGGTGTCAGTCTAGGTAAATGACATCTGTTATGAAATTGTGTCTGTGCCCAAGACAGCCATTAATGGATGCAGGCACACCTCAACTACAGAAGGCAGCTGCTTTATATAGCAGCAGGGTTTGCCAGCAACAACAGAATCAATAACAGCAGCAATTTATAAATCACATCAAATTAAATCTCCAAACCTTGTGGCTGACTCAGAAGCATTCTTTAATAGCCCTTAGTCTAAGTTTTCTAAGTATTAGTTGATTGTGAAAAGACAGAAGGGGCTGTCATGCCCAAAGACAAGCCAAATGCATAGTAATTTTATTGTACTTAGGTGCCTTTCGTCTAACCTGAAAGGTTCCAAAGCAACTGATTTTTTATGTGGATAAGATGAAGATCAGGTCATCCACCTCATGGTGGTTAGTGAATTGGGAGATTTTATCAGTATCTCTATTCCCTGACTTTTCTGTTGCTGCATCGGGAAAGAATTTTTTCTCACCAATTAAATCTTAACTTTAGGACAATAAGTCTCAAATTTTGTTGTGTATAAAATTATTCTAAGGAATTTGTTAAATTTCCCAGACCCTACCCCTGAGCATTCCAATTCCCAGGCATTTAAGTTGCATCTCGTAGAGATCATAAGTGGGTCCTTCTGCAGTGAACACTGCCCCAAGAACTGATTTATTTATTCATAAATGTGAAATTAACTAAGATACTTGCTAAAAATTATACCTCTTTTGAACCTACCCTTGGAGGATCATAAGACCCAGTGGGTATAAACATCTGTGTTTAAAAAACAAATGCAAAAGTGATTCTGATGAATACTTTACAAGGGATATTTTGTAAATTATCAATCCACATTATAGTACCAAATTATACAATTACAGTCATGTGTTGTTTCATAATAAGGATATGTTCTGTGAAATGTGTAGTTAGGTGATGTTTTCATCATGAAAACGTGATAGAGTGAACTTACACACGTCTAGATGGTATAGCTTATTACACACCTAGGCTATATGATATAGTGTGTTGCTGCTAGGCCACAAACCTGTGCATCATGTTGCTGTACTGAATACTATAGGCAATAGTGGACACAGTGATAAGTATTTACGTATCTAATCACATCTAGACATAGAGAAGATATAATAAAATATTGTATTGTAATCTTATGAGACCACTGTCCTATATGTTGTTTGTTGTTGACCAAAATGTCATTATGCAGCATGTGGCCGTACTTAGTGAAAGATCATTAAAGGTATGAGTTAAATGATGTGAACCCTCATAGAATGCATCAGCAGACCAGCAAATGTTATTGAGGCCTTATTATTGTCTGTTGGTTGACAGTATAGTGCCATAATCAGGAGCCCTGGTTTTGGGGGAGCCAAATTGCCTCGGTTTGAATCTTGACCCTATCACTTTCTAACCATGTGAAACTGAGCAGTAATCTTCTCTCTGTTTTATTTTCCTTATGTGTAAAATGGATAACATAAAATCATTGTGAGTGTTAAGAGTGTTAACCAAGAAAAGCAGTTAAAATACACCTGTCACAGAGCAGATGTTCCATAATTAGTATTCCATGTTAATATTACTAGTGCCAGACATTTGATTATGTTATTGAATTCTCCCTGTTGAGAAGAAACTATTATTATCTCCTTTATACAGATGAGGAAACTGAAACACAGGTCATCTCACCAGTCCAAAATCCCACAGTCAATAGTACTAGAGTTTCCATCCACTTAGCTACTACTCTAAATATGGAGCTGAAGGAAATCATAGGATTTATTAAATCCACTCTCATCTTCCTCAAGGTCCCTTCATGGGTTATTGGTGGTGTGGGCAATGGTTAACAGTGGGAGGTGATTGCATGTGGTTTGAGGGTAAGACATACGGGGCTCCTCTATTTTCTACTTCTGGTGTGCCTTGACTATGGGCAAGACATTTAGCTAGCCTTTTTGTGATCCAGCATATAAATCCACAAAAATATTAAGATGGTAATGCTTGTCTCATGAGTATTTTCTATGAATTAAGTGACAGTGTGTGAATTATCTAGTAGGTGCTCAATAAATATTGATTAACTTCTAATTCTGAATAACAGGATTAGAAAAATGTTATGTGCATAGTTCTGCACTGTAGTAGGTGAAGTAGAGAATATAAAAATAAAAGATGACAAACATTAATAAAACCTAATATCAAACACAGTTCCTGCTTTAAACTCATTATTTTATATTAATAAATGGGGATAGACTCCTGGTACCTCCAACATTTCACATGAAATTATGTTCCCCCAGTGGACAATTGGATCAGTGCCAGGCAACTAGTCTAACTGGAGCAAATCAGCTTCTCTCCTGTAAAATCTGGAATTGGAATCAATGTACGGATTCCGGGGGTGGAGGCGGAATTGATTATAAAATTCGAGGCAGCCACATACACAGAAAAGGAGATACATCGAATCAACAGGTAAAAGAAAAATGAAGTAGACCAGTAGAGAGACGCAGGTTGAGAACTCACTTGGCACTAGGGAGAGAGAATTTTTAAATATCTGCTTAGCATCTTGATAGCTTGCTGGTTCTTTCCTGTCTTGAGATTTGGTTGATGATCTTTTACAAAACACAATAACTTTCCTTTTGTGCTTAAACTTGTTTGAAGTGAGTTTCTGTGCTTTGAAATAAAATAACCTTGACTAAGATACTGAGGTAGGAAGAAGAGGAGGAAACTGATAAATAATTGCTAAGTACTTCATTTAACTCTGAAATAGCCATGAAATACAGGCTTTATGATTCACATTTTAGTGCTGAGGAAATTTAGTGATTGAAAATGTATAACTTGCCTAAGATCAAACCTCACTATATGGTAAAAGCACATGTCTTTGTGATACCGAATTCCATTTTTACCACTACCTTAGCACATTGAAAAAAATCCTTATACCATATAAAAGACAATGCACTAAAATGAATAATTCCAGGTCATTTGGGTGAGCGAGAGTGGACAAACCTCAGTGTATGTAGGAATGGTCTGATGAGAATCTTAGCCAATAAAGAACATTTTATACTATGAGGTTTCTGATTATAGAAAAAGTCTAAAAATAAAAATAAAACATTTAATAAGTAAATGAAGACAATTTAGAGATCTAGAAAAAAAAGTTCCTGGTTTCTATCTTGTTCCCAATGAAGTTTTTGCTTTGTTTTGTTTTCCTATGAAGAATATGAACACCTATAAATTTAACCAAATATTTTGGCAAGTTAAAAGTCCTTTTTCTTTTTTTTTTCTTTTTAAATGTTAAACAATTAGAAAGCACTATCCAGTTGTTTTTTTTTTTCTGCTGTTGTTTTGTTCTGTTTTTTAAATTTAGAAGATATGTCTTTAAAACAAGCTGTTTAACACCCTAGAATTGTGGGTTGATTCAAAATATTTATTAACTGTAATGGTGATGAGCATTTTTTCCTGTGAGTGCTCATCTTCTAGGAGAGACCTTTACGTATTAATACAATTCACAGCATACACTGCTAGGGAGTTAGATTGCTAGGGTGTTAGGGAGAGAGCGTAAGATCAGAAGTGAAGCAGAGTCTTTTTTCTGCTATTCAGTAGCTGTAAACTTAGGAAAGGCTGAGGCTCTGTATCTTCATCTGTATGATAGAGATGTAATAGAGCTAGTAACTGTACTTACAGGAAGTGAGAAGGTTTATTAGATAATTCAGATGAAATAGTTGCTATGCAATACATGGCACATGATGTAATATGGGGTTATAACCAAAAATGACTAAATTTAAATCCTAGCCCCTCCTATTTACTAAACTGTGAGACTACGATCAAGCTGTGTAATTTTGCATGTGATAACCTTAAAAGCTACATAATCTTGACTTTGTGAAATGCAGATAATCTTAATACTTATATTGCATGTTGTTTTGAGGATTAAATGATAGCAATCCATGCAGGAAACTTTATGATTGGCACATGGTAAGTACCCAATAGATATAGGTTGTTTTTATCAAAGTAGTGTATTTGCAACCTCCATTCCAATCATTTAGATACATATTTGGTGCCATATTGGAGCCTAATGATATATGATTACCTCTGTGTGAAATAGTAATTCACTGAGCAAGAGCTGGGAAATGGAGACCAGGAAGGATTTGTAAGGATAAAGACTGTGGTCAGAACCAGAGGGTGTGTGTAGGTCAGCGTCTGGAAATGGAAAACAAGTGGAGGAAGAAAATCTTTGAGTAGAAGGACATGCTAAACACAATAGAAGCTTTCGTTGATATTAAACTTCTTCAAGGGGATGGGTAGTTTCTAGGGTTAATATTCATCAGATAATCAGAGAGAAAGATTCTGTCTTGCTTCCCTTTTAGAACATAAAGAATAAAGCTTAAGGTGAGCAGATAGGTCACATGATCTCTAAAGGTCATTTTTTCTTTCCTTTTTTAGGGGGGAACTAATTTTTTTATTTCATTTTATTTATTTATTTTTTAATTTCAAAGTATTATGGGGGTACAAACATTTTGGTTACATAAATTGATTTTGTATCATTTGAGTCAAAGTTATAAGTGTGCCTGTCACCCAGATAGTGTGCATTGTACTCATTAGTTGTGAATTTACCCACCTCTCTCCTCCCCTCTCCCACCTGATTGATTTCCAATCAATGTTATTTCTATATGTGCACATAAGTGTTGATCAATTAGTTCCAATTTAATGGTGAGTACATGTGGTGTTTGTTTTTCCATTCTTGTGGTACTTCACTTAGAAAAATGGATTCCAGCTCCATCCAGGATAATGCAAGATATAGTTCATCATTTTTTTTATGGCTGAGTAGTACTCCATGGTATACATATATCACATTTTATTAATCCACTCATGTATTGATGGACACTTGGGTTGATTCCACATCTTTGCAATTGTGAATTGGGCTGCTATAAACATTTGAGTGCAGGTGTCTTTTTTTCCTTTGGGTAGACACCCAGTAGTGGGATTCTTGGATCAAATGATTGTTCTACTTTTAGATCTTTGAGGTATCTCCATATTGGTTTCCATAGAGGTTGTACTATTAATAGTTTTCAGTCCCACCAGCAGTATATGAATGTTCCTATCTATCTACATCCATGCCAACTTTTGTTATTTTGGGACTTTTTGATAAAAGCCATTCTCACTGGAGTTAAGTGATATCTCATTGTGGTTTTGATTTGCATTTCCCTGATGATTAGAGATGTTGAGGATTTTTTCGTGTTTCTTGGCCATAAGTTTATCTTCTTTTGAAAAATTTCTGTTCATGTCCTTTGCCTACTTTTTAATGGGGTTGTTTGATTTTTTTCTTGCTGATTTGCCTGAGTTCCTGATAGATTCTGGTTATCAGCCCTTTATCATATGTATGGTATGCAAATATTTTCTCCCGTTCTGTCGATTGTCTATTTGCTCTAATGATAGTTTCTTTGGCTGTGTAGAAGGTTTTTAATTTGATCAGGTCCCATTTATTTATTTTTGTTGTTGCTGTGATTGCTTTTGGGTTGTCTTCATAAATTCTTTGCCTAAGTTGATGTCTATAAGAGTTTTTCCAACATTTCCTTCTAGGATTCTTATGGTTTTATGTCTTAGGTTTAAGTCTGTTATCCATTGTGAGTTGATTTTTTTAAAAGAGGTGAGAGGTGTGGGATCGTGTTTCAGTCTTCCTACATGTGGCTATCCAATTTTCCCAGCACCATTTCTCCTCAGGAGAGGCATTCTTAATGCCCCAAGTGGTAGGTGGGGCCTGGAACTTCCCGGTGTGTCCTTATTTTCCACATCAGCAGGGGCGGGTGGGGGAGTGAGGCTGGGCATGGCTGGGTTGAGTGAGCATGCCCTCAAGCTCCACATATGCTTTTAGCAGGGGTCAAGTGTCTGTTCCCTGCCTCTTGGCAAAGCTGCTAGGGAGGGGCTGAAGTGGCCCCACTCAACTAGAAAGTCTGTGTGCGGAGGCAGTCTGGAGCAGGCCTGGCTCCTTTCTACTTTCCCCTATTCTGCGGTTTTTCCTGGGCTTATGCTGGCAGGCAGGACCTCAAGCCAGCAGAGCTCCCCCAAGACTATGATGCAGGCAAGGAGGTTCCCTGCCTAAGATCCCTGCCCGAGCTGGGAGCGTGGCCTTCCCATGGGTGGAGGGGTACCCTGCGAGCATGCCACAGCTAGGACCAACCCTGCACTCTCACCCCTGATCTGCCCCTGCACGTACCCACACCTCATGAGAGTAATTTACAAATATCCCCTCGGTGCTCCCTGGCAATGCAATTGAGACCCGGGTGTATGGGATCTTGCCTGCAGGCCAGTCCCTCGGGCCCTAGAGATCAGTTCCTCACCATGGCAGGGAGAAGGATGCTGGTCCCAAGTCACCCACGGGGTGCTCAAGCTGGTTCAATGTCCCTCTGCCTCGGGGTTTGCCCTGCTCTGCTAGAGTTGCTGGGTATGCAGCACCAGGGAGGGCTGGCAGGCAGGGAGCTCAAAGTCCAAACACCCTTCAGTCCTCTGCATGACCCCAAAAGGAAATGTCTGAGCCCCATTCTCTGTGGAAGCCTCCCTGTGGTAGCTCGATTGTCTCTCTCGGCAGCCACAGGTGGCGGAGAGGAAGGGGAGGGGAAGAGTCCAGGTGGAGGAATGTTTGCTCTCTGGTCGGTCATCTCTGACCCTCTCTCTGGGAGGCAGTCCTCCCAGAATGACCAGGCTCTGGAGTCACACAGATCTCCCGGGCCCACTGTACCCCTGTGGCTCCTGCGGTCTGGGCCAGAGTTGGGAAATGTGTGTGTGGGGATGAGCTAGACAGAAGCTGAGGGGTTGAGGCACCCTGGGGAGGACAAAGGCACCCAGTGGGTAGAGAAGCAATATGGCTCCTGCTATCTGGCTTGGGTCTGTGGGGCAGAAGGCGCTGTGGTGGGGCTGGGAATCTGGTGCCCGTTCGATAAGAAGCTCTCCACTCACTGGCGGCAGCAGTCTCTGGGCTCGAGTCAGCAGAGTGTCTCTGCAGCAGCTCAGGAGCCCACCAACAGCTGGAGATGTTAACTGCTCCACCTACCCTTCTTGCTGGTCTCCAGGCTTCTTGGGGCTTAATCTCCACTTATACCTTTCTCCTTCCACTTAGTTCTGCTTTGCAACCTCTTCCCATGGAATCTTCTGTAGGTTCAGGCAGCCTTCCTTCAGACCCTCTTCCCATCTATGTTTGTCTGTCTGTTTTTTCTCTTTCATCTAAAACTTCTCCTTCTTACAGAGACGCTCTGGTTGTTGATGTCTCCAGTCTGCCGTCTTCACAAAAGTGTCCAGTTATTTTTAATCATCCTAAAACCACAAAGAGAGCCAGGTGTGGTGGTGCACGCCTTACTCCCAGTCACAGGTGAGGCTGAGGCAGGAGGATCACTTGAGTCCAGGAGTTCAGGACCCACCCAGGGAACTATAGTGAGACCCTGTCTATTAAAATAAAGAAGCATTAAAAAAAAAATTTGTAAAATCTTTAATGTGAAATATGGCCCAATTATAGAAAATTATTTAATTTACATATCTTTAAAAAGTAGATCAGATTTCTAAAACATGGTGAGAAAATGGTCTCAAATCTAGGAGATGATAAGAAATAGACAGTCGAGGGGATTCAGGGAAATAACATTAAATATACCAAATAATTGAGAAAAATAAAATTATACATCATGAGGTAGAATAATATAATAGAAAATCACAAATTAAAGCCGAATAGCTCTAGGTGAAAATTCTAAGTAATCTTAGATAAATTACTTCAGCTTTCTAATCTGTGGTTTCTTTGTCTATAAATATATATAAATGAATTCAGTGAGTAGATGTATGATTAAATCAATTTATATGTATAAAGCACTGAGCTCAGTTCCTGAAACATATTACAGGCAATCTCCAGGTTATGGATGACTCGACTTACAGTGTTCCATACTATGAACAGGTTCCCAAGGATACCCATGAGAACAACGTATAATTAAATAATTCAATTAATAATTCAGGAACTAGTTTCTTCTGCACATGGAAAGAAATCTTCATGGCATAAGTGGTTTGATGGTGCAGCATCTTTATAGTAGTGGCTAGTCTCATTGTTTATAAGGGCTCTTACACATAGCATCACTTCCGTCTTAACTTTTTTATTCGATTTTGTGAGTCTGTGTTTTCTCTTATAACCATCCCTCCAAAGCGAAAGTCCACTGCAAGTCCAGGTCAGCCTGCAGTGAAGAGAATGGAGATTATAATGGAAACAAAAGTAGATGTAATTGTTTGGAGAAATGCATATGAGCCACTGTAATATTGTTGCTATTATTATTATTACTGTATATGCGCTGTTCATCAGAGATCAATAGAAATCCAACCTAAAGACATTCTCGGGAATGTATTTCATCTGTAACCTGGGGACCACCTGTATATCTTAAATATATTAATTTCTTTTATCCCCGTCAAGTGCTTTAAACTAAAATATTAAATCAAGGCCAAGAAAAATTCCATTAACTGGAAGAGATAGAACACCAGTTTCTCTCTGGTCTCAGAAGATATCTTATGATTTTATCATGCCCCCAACTTTGACACCATGATGAAGCTCTGCACCGCTGTGCTGACGATGGGAAAACAGGCAGTGGCATCTGCAGAGTTTGGCTGTGATACGCACCTGCCAGCCTAGATTGCCACAGTCTCTGTCAGCTCAGGTGTGGCAGCAAGAAGTCTTTTCTTCTCACCTGGGCTCTTTCCAACACCTTTGTTATGAGAAAAATTTCTCCTTCCTTTCCACCATTGGACTGAGGTTTCTCATTTGCCTTAACTCTTGTTACTCACATTTCCATAATGTTGGATAATCATAAACCACATAGAAAGAGTTTGATGTACAGCCAAATATGTATGGTAATCTCATTGAGTGACATTTGCACGGCAGCACTGCACTGCCATTGATAAATAATGCATCATATTACATTCTATACACTGAGACAGAGGAATTAGAAATGGAGGGGAAAAAGCTCTATTCAGTTATTCCCATTCCAGTCATTGCTTCCTATGATGTGCTGCTGAGTATTGCATATGTTTTAAAATGAATATGCAAAATGTGATGATTTTGTATTTCTTTTAGATGATTGTACAAAATGTATTTATAAAAATGCCAAGATAGACTGTAGGGTATGGTATATCTTGATACATTGATATAGGACAATGTAATGATGGGAATGCTTACCAGGCAGCACATCTGCTTATCCTGGTACATGAATGGCAGATAGATGGCATAAGTGTCATCACTTTTCATTCTAGCACCTATGGCAGCATCACTAATTGACTATGACTTGTTTTTAGACTTAATCCAGAGGCCGCTGGAGTGGAAGAATGTCTTTTTAACACAATGCCCAGGCACTCCCTACCAAACGTTATTGGCAAAGTTAAACTTCTTTGCTATATCTGAACCATAAAGCTATGGAGGAATACAGGGAGCTACAGTGGTGGCTGAGGTCAGGCAACAATAGGTCCATGCTCATAATTTCCTCAGTGTCAAAAGAGTACGGAAACATTTAAAATCCATAGAGCTAATATCTACATCTTCTCATTCTGATACATTGGTGATCAATTTCCCAATGATTCTCCTATATTTTACCTAATTTAGTTAACAACCTTATTGAGTGCATACGATATTCGATAGGTCAATAAAACACCTGCCATGCCAACTTTTGCTTCTAAACCTCAAAATTCAGTTTATATCTGCATTAAATTATTCATTGGAGATAGTTTCCTGTTTGATAGTTTCCTGGGGATGCCACACGAAACCTCTCAAGTCACTGAGATCTTAGATATGTATTGATACATCTACCTAAATCTGTACCAGAGTAAATTAATCTGTATTTAATTAATCTCCTACAATGGAAATTACATTAGATTATACCACAGAGTCCAGAAAGAGTTAAACATGCACATATGGGTAGAGGTTTTGGGAGGGGGTTGATAAGAGATAGATAAAGACTGGCGTCAACATTTCAGCAAACAAAATAATTTTAGACTTTGCTCTAACACTTTACAAATATATCTCTATAAGTAAATGCAAAACAATTTTGCAATTGCAGACCTCAATTTTGTAAATTTGGGGAATGTTTCAGAAAAAGATCACGAATTCCAAATACACAATTAAGTATTGTGCCTTGGAAAGGGTGGAGGTTATGCAAGCAAAGAAACCTGAAGTTCCAGCATCATTAACTTTATGGTAAATCCATCTTTGATTCTGTATAGCAAACTAGAAACAAAAATAGTAGCATACACACACACACAAACTCATATATATATATATAATACAATAGAGTGAGAAATTGAGTAATTTTTTGAGGATATTCTGACATTTTAACAAGAGTGGCTAGAAACATTTCTGAAGGACTAACGAAGAGGAGGCCAAATTCACTCCATGGAAAATATCCATTTTTTACCTATAAGAGTAAACTAGAGCAGTATTACCAAAAGATTTTCTGGAAGATAAAACACAAAAGACAAGAGCTTTGTGCACTTCTCTCCCCTTCCTATCAGTGAGGGAATATGCTGTTTCTTATTTCACAATAAGCAATTAGGGCCAAAAAAAACCACTCATAAAGATAGGGTTACCTACAATGGAGAGACTAGTAACTCACAGTATGACTAGATGCTTTGAGTTGAAGAAATTACTAAGATTGCTTCTACTACACCTACGTGCAAGAAAATTCTTGAGAGTGTACAAGAATACTTCATTCTGAAAAGCCTAAAGAAATTACAGTTAACTGACGCGTGTCATGATGGGGAGGAACAACAGTAGGCAACAGTGGAAATGTCTGTTCTTTGAGATTTTGGATGAACAAGGGTGTGTGTGGCTGTGTGTGTGTGTGTACACACTTTTTTCTCCTGCAGGCTCAATAGATGGGGTTGAGTCATACTAAAAGGACCCTAAACATTGAGGTGAGGGCAACATGGGGGAAGAGGAGATGGCATTTGAATGAGGTCAGCCATATGGTGCATCATCCATGTCGGAATGGTGGAGAGTGAAGGCTGCTGTGAGTAGTCTCCCAGAATCCTCCAATATACATCCATAAAAGACCCGATATTTGGACCTCTGACTCAGCAGTCACCAGAGGATTCTAACTAACATCAAGTAAAAGAATGTTGTTTATTTCTTTCTCCTCCCTTTCTCTCCTTTTCCTTCCCTCATAAAGTCTGTTGACTGGAGAGAGATCGTGCTAAAATTCTTCTTTCCTTTTGCTGGTTTCCAAACAAACATTTAGTCAATCTTGAACTGGAGTAGGAGGAAAGTGTTTGAATTGCATGAGAGATCAGTGTTGACTTGGATTATGCTGGACTTCTTAATCCTGAAGAATGACACTCTTCTAATACCCAGAATTTACAGAAAAGCCATTTATCTGTCAAAGATATCATCTAGGGAAAGGGAATGAAGATCTCACAGAGCATATTTGTGAAGGCCCTAATGGTAGAAAAACAAAATTGTTTTCTGACTATCTCTTACCAAGTTCAGTGTGTTTAGTAAACCTGTTAGACATCCTATATTTAATTTTATAAAAAGTTTTGCCATATGACATTCAATTGCTTCCAATTTTCTTTTTCAGTGGAGCTATGCTCTTTTGTTATGCTGTTATGATGAAAATTCATTATAATAATATAGCCATTTAAGAGCTACTATTGAAAGTATTAATAAAATATATGAACTTTTTGAGTGTTTTTTTCTTTTTTTCTTTTTTACCATGTGAAACAAACCCTCTAAAAAGCCTTCTGCTAAGGAATTGAAGAAGTACCCTTGTTCTCTAGCACATTAATAAAGGATAGGATTAAATTTGCTTATGACACCAAGTATCATTCCCTTTCGTCACTTTGCCTGGTTAAAAGTTTTCTGATTTCACTGGAATTACATTACTGTGAGTCCCCAGATACTATAATCATACTATAGTGTAGTAGTATTAAGCATAGAAGTTTGTGGAGGAAGGAATTATGTTAACAACAACAAAAAATCTGACGACAGAGATTCAAAATAAAATGTCATCTACTATCATTTATTGCTCTTGTATATGAGCAGAACTATAGAAATGTGAAATGTGGCCTTTTTTCCATTGATATGTCTGATTCTAGTTCAAGGACATTCAGCTATTCAACATTTTGTTTTTTTAATTTTCTTCAAGGTTCAATTTTTTAAAATGTAAAAAGCAAAATGAAATTTATTTTAGTAATAATCATTACCCTTAAATATCATGAACTTTGTTTCATTTAAATATTCCAAAGATAGACATTTTATCTCCACCATTAAAACAAAGAAACAGCCTGACCATAAAATTTTACCTTATGAAGCATTAGGATAACGATTATGAAGATGATGCTGATCTATAATATTATACCTGATATTTTTATTGATCCTTTATTAAGTTAAAATTTCACTCATATATTATCCCACTTTATCCTCATGACAACTTGATATATAAAAAGTAGTTAGTCTTAAATACCTTTTATTAATTTAAGATTTGATGCTTCATGAGGTTAGATAAATTTCTAAAAGAATGAAAGTTAGAACAAGAAAATGGTAGAGCCATTTCTAACACTAAATCCTGTGAGCTCCCCAGATTTAATCCCATGCTCCTTCCTTTTCACAATCACACATAATACCTGCCTTCAAGGACCTTACTCTAAACCAAGGCTATTAAACAAGAACACATTTACATACAAGGCCAGGTACTAGCTCAAGGTTACTGAGATTTGTACAAAGAGAATATATCTGGATGTGTGTTGGTAAGCCTTGATAGTAGGGATCAGAAAATGTTTTCTAGCATTTAAAACAAGCTTTGGAGGATATGTCGATTTTTTTAAAACCAGAGAATCAACTAGAGGCATTTTCCTGCTACAGACTAGTGAAGTGAAGGCTAAGCAACCCTGTTTTCCCAAGCAGAGAATAAAAAATTAGAGTTATAGGCTGCTTAAGGGGCTGAAATGTGCAGGGAATGCATTTAAAAAGAGAGAACTGTACAGAGGGAGCACTTTAGAAGTTCATATGGTTATTTATTGTGTATCTTTGGCCAAGGGCTAGGTTACACATGCACAAAGTGAGATTCTCTAAAGCCAGCAGAGATTCCCCACCGGCCCACTGCTGTGAGGCTAAAAATCAAATGTGACAGCAGAGGTTGTGCGTTGCCAGGACCTAAGTTTGTGTAGTTCTGAGAGACGTTGGTGTTCTACCCCAGCCAGTATGGAAAGACCTCACGGAGGACTTTGGGCATTCACTTGCAGGCCCTAAAAAGGACACACTTTTGCAGTGAGGATCTCTCACTAAGTCCTAGGCCATGTTCTAAACTGATATAGATCTGCCCTGATGAAGAATGAAACCAAGCCTGGCAGGAGCAAAAAGACCTACCAGCAATTTTACTTACCTACCAAAAGAGTCAAAATACATTTCAAAAGATGGCATAAATTAGGCTTCTTTCAACATATAACACAATGTGAATCATAATTTTTTTTAAATTAGTAGATAACCAACTAAGTAGGAACATATGATCCATTACTCAATTTTAAAAAAGATAATAAAAATGAATGTTGGAATTAGCATACAAAGACTTTAAAGCAGTTATTATTAATATGTTTAAAGAACTAAAGGAAAAAAAGTTATTGGTCATAAAGAGTGAACAGAATCTCCAAAACTGTAAAAAGAACCAAATAGAAATTCTAGAATCAAAAAATACCATATGTGAAAAAGTCACAAGATGAATTTATTAGAACTACAGTTAG
The DNA here is from genome assembly GCA_963575035.1 of Avahi laniger. Lineage (NCBI taxonomy): Eukaryota > Metazoa > Chordata > Mammalia > Primates > Indriidae > Avahi > Avahi laniger. The sequence goes on from CAUYSK010071048.1 coordinate 37,713, forward strand.
GAAAAGAAAGGGATATTAAAGTTGAGACAGATTAAATAGAAATTATCCAATCTGATGAATACCAAATTGGAAAAATGTTGGGAAAAAGAAACCAAACAAAACAGCAACTATCTGAAGAGACCCTCAGTGACTTGTGGTTCAGCTAAAACAACATAACAGTGTAATTTAAGTCCGAGAAAGAGATGAGAGAGGTAATGGTCAATGAAAATATTTGAAAATATAATCACTGAAATTTTCCAAATTCAAAAAAATTCATCAACTTATATACAAATATTCATTGATTCCTAATCTCAGGAAGGATAAGTACAAAGAAAATCACACTACTGTGATGTGACTCACCATAAATAAACTGCTGAAAACTGAAAATATGGAGAAAATCTTAAAAGCAGACAGTGACAAAGATGTATTAAATATAGAGGATCAATTTTAAGAAGGATTGCTGAGTTCTTATCAGAAACAGGAAGGCAAAAGACAATGGACCAACATCATTAATGTGCCAAATGTAAAACAACTGTCAGCCTAAACGTCTATAAGCAAGATAAAATCTTTAAAAATAGGTGAGAATTAAAGACATTTCAGATAAATTACAACTGAGAAAAATCGCCACTAGCTCACCCACATTTCAGTAAATGTTGAAGCAGTTTTTGAGATGAAGAGAAATGACAGCAGATGGATACTTAGATTTACCAGAAGGAATGAAGAGCACAGGAAATGATAGATACGTGAGTAAATATAAAAAACATTTGTCTTTCAATTTTTAAAGAATCAAGTGATTATTTAAAGAAAAAAGTATAAAATTATGTTGTAGAATTTATTTTATAAGCAAATATAAAATGTCTGAAAATGATAGAAACAAGGATAAAGGATAAATGGAATTTTACCATTATTCTAATATTTTACTTATAATTATATTATATTAATCTAGGCAATCTTGACAAGTTACGATGCATATCATCACCCCTGAGAAAACTAGTACTAATAATATAAAGAGATACAGCTAAAAATATCTATAAAGAAGAGAGAATAATGAAATATATTTAATTGCAAAAAAGCCAGGAAAGGAAAAAGACAAAACTGAAAATAGTATCATTAAAGAACACAGTGCAAAATAGTTGACTTGAACCAAACTGTATACATAAGGACATTAAATATAAGTGCACTGAACATTCTAAATAAAGGGTAGAAATGGTCAGGCTGGGTATAAAAGCAAAATTCAACTATTTTGTGGTCTCTATTTAAAGAGTCAGCATTTTAAATAGAAAGACACTACTAAATTGAATGTAAAAGGATAGAAATACATACTAAGCAAACACAAAGTATAAGAAATATGGTATACTAATATTAATACCAGACAAAGTTGACTTAAAAGTAAAAAGTATTATAAGAGATAAATAGGAAACTTTCAGAATCATAAAATGGTTAATCTTCAAGAAGATATGGGTTGGGTGCGGTGGCTCATGCCTGTAATCCTAGCACTCTGGGAGGCTGAGGCGGGAGGATTGTTTGAGCTCAGGAGTTTGAGACCAGCCTGAGGAAGAGCAAGACTCCATTTCACTGAAAATAGAAAGAAATTAACTAGACAACTAAAAATATATATAGAAAAACAATTAGCTGGGCATGGTGGCACATGCCTATAGTCCCAGCTACTCAGAAGACTGAGGCAGAAGAATTGCATGAGCCCAGGGTTTTGAGGTTACTGTGTGCTAGGCTGATGCCACAGCACTCTAGCCTGGGCAACAGAGTGAGACTCTGTCTCAAAAAAAAAAAAAAAAAAAAAGAAGATATGTAAATCCAAAATGTCAGTGCATTTTTCTTAGGGGTCCAGTGGTATTGGACATACTGGGACATTTCCTTTAAAGTAAAGGTAAACCTTTCATGTGCCATCATGAAAGAGAAAGTCCAAAAACTACAATATTTATTGAGATCATAGAGGTTATCATAGCCCACTCTTGGGAATACTCCATACTGAGTAATAGGGAAGCCTACCAGCTTTGAGTGGGGCCCAGAACAGGAAGTGCTCTGTAGGAGCCTGAGGCTGCAATGCAATTAGCCCTTTCACTTGAACTATCATGATATCTCAGGTATCTGTGTTGGGAAAAGTTCTTATATGGATTTATGGCAAACCTAAGTGTTATAGGAAAATAACAATAGAGACCACTAGACACCTAGAATACTGGAATTAGGCCATATAACTTACAGTAGATACACCAGATAAAATCAACTATTGGTACGCTATTGGGTTAGTAGAGAAAGAGCCCCTAATACCAAGTGACAGTGTGGCTGGAGTGGCTAATCATGTTTTTGGTTCCATCAGACCATCAAGTTATCATGTTGGGCAGGCCCAGCAACACTGAATTGTGAGATGTGCATGTAGGACCCAGCACGAGCAGAGCCACAGGCCACAAGTAAGTTGCATGATCCAGTGAGCCAGAAACCCATGCTGTTTACCAATCTTGTATTACCACCTTTCTCTTAGCTCACATCTATAGCCACAAGGGAGGGTCTTTTAAAATCACCTAATGGAGGAAGAAAAAAAAAAAGTTGGGTTTTGCTCTTCTGAAGATTTGCTGCATAAATTCAAATAAAAATGGACTGCTGCCACATTGCAGCCCCACTCAGGGTGACCCTGAAAGATGGTGGTGGTAGGGGGTGGAAATTCTCCCAATGGGCGAAGCTTCAGGTAATGGACTTCATTATACATTCTTTTTGAAAAGCAGTGGCCTAATATTGGAATATATACTCACGTGGAATTGTAGAGTTCAGCTGATCGTCAAGGATAGGATTGGAAAATAAGGGACAAGGAGATAAGGGAGATAGGCATGTTGCTGGATCTATGGGAGTAGCAAAAAGAATGAAGATTTTTGTATTGCATGTGCACTCCAGAGAGCATGATGACTAAGTAGGAGCTAAATCCACAAGTAAGCATGATGACCTTGCCAGTTAACATTAACCAGCTTCTTTCACTGGTCACCTCGGGGCACATTAAAGGAGTAGCTGTGATAGCAGGAATGAATGATACACATAGTCCCAGTAGCGTGGGCTCCAAGGCTTACTTAGCTGTTACCAGAGCTGAATGTCCAACTGCCAGCAACAGAAACCTCTACAGCATTCCCAATAATGCACTGTTCTTTAAGGGAGGGTCATTTGATTGCTATGGGGAAAGGACAGTGATTCATCTTGATTGGAATCAACACATATACTAGGATTGGGGTTTTCTTTCCTTCTTACAGGGTCTTATCTAGCACCATTTTCTGAGGATTTACAGAGGGTTTAATTCACATGTGGATTACATGTAAAATTACATTAGCTAAGGGATCCACTTTATAACTATATTAGTTATCTATTGCTGCATAAGACTGCCTCCAAACTTAGTGGCTTTAACCAATAAAATTTTTTTTTCTTATATAGTTATATTGGGTTAGGAGTCTGAGAGTGGCTTAGCTAGATAGTTCTGCCAGCTGAGGTTATATTTAACAAGTTATCAAGGTCTGTAGTCATTCCAAGGATTGGTAGCATCTGGAGGATGTATTTCCAAGATAGCTAACAAACATACCTGGCAAGTAAGTGCTGATTATAAGGATTTCAATTCCTTGCTTCATGGACCGGGTATAGGCCTGCTTGAGCTTCTTTAGGACATGGCGACTGGCTTCCTTCAGACCAAATGATCTGATAAGGAGAAAGGTGAAAGAAGCATGTTGTATGGACTAGCTCTGGAAGTCACAGACTATTATCTCCACAATTTCCTACCAAAAATATAGGTTAGTCCCATTCAGTGTGAGAGGAGACTGAAGAAGAGCATGAATAAATGGAAATAAACCATAAGAATTCTAGAGGAAAATATAGGAAAAACTCTTCTAGATATTGGCCTTGACAAAGAATTTATGAAAAAGACTCCAAAGGCAATTGTGGCAACAACAAAAATTAATAAATGGGATTTGATTAAACTAAAAAGCTTCTACACAGCTAAGGAAACAGTCAACAGAGCAAATAGACAACCTACAGAATGGGAGAAAATATTCACAAGCTGCACATCTGATAAAGGACTAATAACCAGAATTTACAAAGAACTCAAGCAAATCAGCAAGTAAAAAATGAACAAACCTATTAAAAAGTGGGCAAAAGACATGAACAGAAACTTTTCAAAAGACAAAAGACAAATGGCCAAGAAACATATGAAAAAATGCTCAACATCACTAATAATCATGGCAAAGGAAATTAAAACCACACCTTACTCCAGTCAGAACAGCTTTATTAAAAAGTTCAAAAACAGTAGATGCTGGCATAGATGCAGAGAGAAAGGAACACTTAAACACTGTTGGTGGGACAGCAGATTAGTACAGCTCCTATGGAAAACAGTATGGAGATTTCGCAAAGAACTAAAAGTAGACCTACTATTCAATCCACCAATTCCACTACTTAGTGTTTACCAAAAGGAAAAAAAGTAATTTTATCAAAAAGACACCTGCACTTGAATGTTTATTCAGCATAATTCACAATTACAAAGATGGGGAATCAGCCCAAGTGCCCATCAATTCATGAGTGGGTTAACAAAATGTGGCATATGTATACCGTGGAGTACTACTCAGCTATAAAAAGATGAATTAATACCTTTTACAACAATCTGGATAGAACTGGAAACCATTCTCCTAAGTGAAATACACAAGAATGGAAAAACAAACACTTCATGTACTCACTATTAAATAGGAACTAACCAATGAGCACACAAGTGCACAGAGAGTAGTAAAACTCAGTGGAAAGCAACCAGTGGGGAGTAGGGAGAAGAGGAGAGGAATAAACTAACCTAAGGGTACTATGAACACTATTTAGGTGATGGGCACACCTATAGCCAGGACTCAAGCATGGCAAAAATGATCCATGTAACCTAAAACATTTGTGTCCCCTTAATACTTTGAAAAAAAAAAAATCAGTGGACATTATCTTGGAGACTGACTTTCATAAGAGTCAAGATAGTTAGGCAGTGGGAACCTAATCATGGTATCCACTGGCTCTGTCACTTGTTATACTCCACAGAAGTATAGATCCATACTGATAGACTGATGAAATGGTCTTTTCAAAAACACAGGTAAGGTTCCCACTTGGGGATCTTACGTAATAAGAATGGCACTCTATCTAACCAGGATGCAGTATATAACCTAATTCAATTGCCATTGTATGGTGGTGTTTCCAAAATAAGTAGAATACATGAGTTCTGCAACCAAGAGGTAGAGTAATACTAGCCCCACTTGTCTTCACTCCCAGTGATTTGTTTGGAGAATTTGTACTTCATGGTTTCTATGCATCTAGTATCTTCTGTAGATCTAGACTCTCTTTGTTGAAAAGACTTTCTTTGTATTTTTGAATTGCTAATCAACAGTTAATTCACTCTATGTATGGTTCTTTTTCTAGTCTCTCAATTCTATTCAATTGATGTGTGTGTTTAGCCTTACACCAGTACCATCTAATCTTTAATACTATGACTTACGGAGTAACAATTGAAATCAGGGAGTATAAGTTTTCCAAATATTTCTTCCCCAAACCTGACTATTCTAGATCCTATGCATTTTGCATACAAATTTGCATAATTGACTTGTCAGTTTCAACAAAAGATCAATTTGGATTTTATTAGGATCACATTGAATGCAGAGATTAATTTGGAGAGAATAGACATCTGTCTTAGGTTGGTTTTCTGTAATGTAGGCTCTGAGACACTGATATCTGCACCTTTGAAGATGAGTGGAGAGTGTTCTTGAGAATAACAAATTTTCAGGGGTAGAGAAGCAGGTCTAGAAAAAGAAATAAGTTGATCTGTGATAAATCTGCAGTGGAGGCCTTAGTCAATTGTGTGGGGAGCCCTGGAGCTGAAACAGATATTCAGAACCTGCCTGCAATAGGGACCACATCATACTAGGTCCATGTTGTTGCAAAAAAAAAAAAAAAAATTAATGAAGTTGTAAGAATAATAAAAAAACAAGATAATTCAAATTAGAGCTAATTAATACCAAGTAGACATTTGTAAGCATTTTTAAAAACCTTTACTTCTGCATTAGTGAGAATATAAGTTGGCAATCAAGAAATAAGCATCATTTAACCAAGTCAGTGATGTATATCTTTCTCAAACTTCTATTTTATTCTTTTTTTTCAGCCATCAGACCTCCTTTTTATAATGTAAGAACTAACTAGTGATGCCTAGGTTTGTAGCTGTTTGGAAGAACTTGTATCTTCATTTTTTACATAAATTCTCTCATTCCATTTCTCTTAAGACTTCAGGAAAATAAAACATACTGTTGCTGTTCCAAACTGGATAAAAATGTGTTGAAGTCAAAAGATTTAGAGGGGATTTATTGGGAGACGATCACACAGTGTGTTTTATGATTTGCTGTAAGTTCTGTGGTTACAGCATATTAGGGTGAAGTGATTACTCAGCATTATTAAAAGTTTGATATTGTTACTTCGCCCATTATTACAGAATCTGGTAGATGGAATGGTATTTCCTCGGAGAGCAGTTAATCCTGAGGACCGCATCATTATTGGTTTATTTTCATTTACAGTGGTGTTAGTTGTACCTAGGGATGGCTTATTTCCACTTATCCTAGTTGAGAGGAGGAATCCTCTCTGCTCCCTATAATTAGAAAATAGCCTGTCACTCTGAATTTCCAAAGTCTTATATTCATAAACACTGAGCTCAGATATCACATCTTTCATGAAGCTGTCACTTTATCTCTTTTCCTTCAGTCTTTCACTCTTCTGAATTTTAATATATTTTTTGGGAGATGACTTTATTCTTTATAAACTTATTATAGGCTTGGTATGCCAAGAATGTTGTCTTCTTCTAATTTATTTCCTCAGTGGTGGCTAGGAAAACATCATATAATATAGAGAGGCATTTAGTGGCTTGATGAATTAATCTTATCTGAGATAGTTAAATGGAGACAATATATAAGAAGAAAAAACAAATATAAACTAGTTTAATTAAGTACAATTTTATTCTTGTTTCCAAACAATTTGTCAAAATGTTGGGGTTAATATTTTTAAATTGAATCTATCGAGGTATTAAAATTGGCTATAAATATGTGATGGAGCTGGCAGAGAACTTTAGTTATAGAAAACAATGAATATTGTATGAAATAGTAAATCCAGGATGTATTTACTATTACTATTAATGTAGAAAACAGCAAACTGAATGCATATTTATCGCAATATGTTGAAATAAACTCTGATCAGGTGAAGTCAAGCATTGGATTAAAATGTTTTCAGCTATCTGAAAATGCAGTATCAGTCAGTTTTTTATAACCAAAGATCTTGTTTTTGTTAAATGCCTAAGAACTGGTAAATCTCTTAAGGTTAAAAACACTTTTTCTAAAAGCCTGAATCTTCAGTAGTAGCTACATCCCTCTATGATTGAAGCTTCCTTGAACCTCCTGTATAGCCTAAGATTTCACTGAACTCTGAAAACTATTTCTTACACTTGCCCCTTCAAATATAAAGTATAATAGCAGCTTCTTGCTTTTGCTAACCATGCCTTGTATGTTCTCTTAATACTTCCCACACCTCCAATAATAGTCCTTAAATTAATGTCTATTCAAAGGGTGCTTTATGTTTTTTTTCTGGAACCCTAAATCAGAAACAATTTCTCCCTACATTCATAGATTATATTTCCTGTTGAAGAACTTTCTCCACTCTAGAGGGGGTATATTTCCACATTCCTTATTTTCAATCTCTCTAACTTCTCTTTCCTTGAAGATATATCAATGCTACTTTTTGCCCACTTACAATTTTTATACAAAAAATTATAAAGGCCAGAATTCAAATCAGCAAGCCATTTAAAGTTGAAAGAGTTATAGATTCACCACAACCTCCAAATTATAGCTATGCCACATATATTAAAATACAGTAAAATAAATGTTGCAATTACATGAGAAACAATCTAATGAATAGGTAAATCTCATGGAAACCCCAAAATATGACAACCCAATCTTTAGCAGTTTCTAAGTCTTTGGAGAGATTTTATGTCTGTGTATAAACACCATTATCTCTCTTTCAGTTATTTATTTTTGTCCAACACTTATATTGACATATAAAGTTTTCAGTGAAATAAGCACTTATTAAGCACCAAATTTTTATATAATTCAAATATGATGTCTACCTTCCAAAGTTTTATTTCTAATTCTTTTACTTCTGCCTCCTGCTTAAACACCTATAACCGGCCTCTCACACTAAACTTTCTTTAATGACAATTGTTTCAAAGGTCTTTGTTGACCTACTTAGCTGCTAAAAGGAGCAATGGATTTTTCCTTGTTATCCTGGATTTGTTATTAGCACTGCTCCTTTTCTTTCATGAAACTGTCTCCTATGAACTTGTTTATTTTAATTCTGTCTTTTTCACTGACAATCCCATGTGCATTTCACTGTCTTTTGCTTCTTTCTCTCCTTACACCACAAAGCTCTGGCTGTTTCCAATCTAGGAAGTACTCTTGCAGCCTGAGCTGTAACCTCATAGGAATGGCTTTCAAATAAATATTTAGCATTACTAACTTTTTTTTCTTTTTCCATAAATGGGGCTTCCTGGTGTACAGGGGAGCCAAGTGTTCCGTTCTAAGTGAAATGGTAAGGTTTCTTTCTTTCTTCCTTTCTTTCTTTCTTTCTTTCTTTCTTTCTTTCTTTCTTTCTTTCTTTCTTTCTTTCTTTCTTTCATTTCAGAATGTTATGGGGGTACAAACATTTTGTTACATAAATTGCTTTTGTGCGATTTGAGTTAAAGTTATAAGTGTGCCTGTCACCCATTACTAACTGGTTCTGCATTTCAGTCTGTCTGCAGGGTATCTATATTTGAT
>CAUYSK010071051.1:0-29743 GCA_963575035.1 Avahi laniger
ATGATTCTAGGTGTATCTGTGAGGATGTTTCTGGGTAAGATTATAAATTGAATAGGTAGACTGAGTAAAGCAGATTGCCCTCCCCAGTGTGAATTGGGTTCCTCCAATCCATTGACGACCTGAGCTAGACAGAAAAGGCAGAGTAAGAGAGAATTCTCTCTGTGCCTGTCTTCAAGCTGGGACATTGGTCTTCTCCTGCTTTCAGACTCAGACTCAGATCCAGACTGCAGCTACCCCGTCAGCTCTATGGGGTCTCCAGCTCGCCAACTGCAGAACTTGGGATTCTCGGCTTCCATAATTGCATGAGCCAATTTCTTATAATAAATCTCCTGAGATATAGACACACATCTCCTATTGGTTCTATTTCTCTGGAGAGCCTAGGCTAATACACCTGCTAAACCCTGCCTGAATATCTGGAATTTCAGGAATTTCTGACCTATGGAATTGTGAGAAAATAAACACAATTGCTATTTTAAGCCACTAAGTTTTAAGATGTTTTGTTACATAGCAATAGACACCCGATACCATGAGTTTCAAGGATTACACCATTTATTCCCTAAGACGACCCTGCGTCATCTCCTTCATCTCCATCTTACTGGGGAGGAGAGCGCATCCTGGAGAGGATGAGTAACCTGCCCAAGGTCACAGACTTATCCAGTGCTCGACTTAGTTCTGGAAACGAGGCTGTTGGACTCTGGAGGCCACTCTTACACACTTTAATTGACTCCCTTCTGTGACACTGTTTCAACACTATCAATGAATTCTCTTCTTCTGAAAGGAATGGAGTCTCCAATTATAATTTTAATGATTCTGTGATTGTTTATTAGAGATTTTTGGACTTCCAGAAATTGTCTAATTTTAACTCTCTAATGATATTTCAAAAAAACTCTTTTTAATGGAACTACAGCAGACATAGAGACACAATAATCATTGCGCACAGCTTAGCGAATTGTCGCAAAGTAACACTCACGAAACCACCATTCAGATGGAGAACTAGAGCATCACCAGAGCCCGGAAGCTCTTCATGCCCTGTACCTATCACACTTCCTCCTGCCCCCAAAGCAAACCGCTGCCCTGACTTCATGTACCATTGATTAGCTTTGTCTGCCTGTGCTTCTGAGTTTTATACAAATGGAGTCACACACCGCAGAGTTTATATTTGGCTTCTTTCATTCAACATAGTTTGTGAGACTCATCTTCTCTGTGTGTAGCAATAATTCATTCACAATTACCACAATATAGCAGGGTTGGCAAACTTCCTGGAAGGGCCAGATTGTACATATTTTAGCCTCTGAAGGCCACAGACATTCTCTATTGCATATTCTTCTTTTTCTTCCTTTTTTGGTTTTTTCAAGCCTTTAAAAATGTAAAAACCATTCTTAGCCCAAGGGCCATAGAAAAACAAGCCAAATGCTGGATTTTGCCCATGGGCCAAAGTTTATTGACTCCTGCTATATAGTATACCATTTGTATTAGTTATCTATTACCATAGGATGAATTGATCCAAATTTAGATAATAAACCTTTGTTATCGCTCACAGTTTCTGTGGGCCAGGAATTTGGAAATGGCTTAGCTGAATGGTTCTAGTTCAGGATAGCTCATGAGGTTGCAGCCAGGATGTCTGCTTTGGCAGCAGCCGTCTCAGCACTTGACTGACTTCCCTGAGTGACTAACCTAAGAGAGAAAGGCAGAGGTGCCACTGTCTTCTACGACCTAGGTTTGGGAGCCACACACTACTTTTGCCGCCATATTCTACTGTTCACCCAGACTAACCTGGTACGATGTCAGAAGCTACTACATAAAGACAATGAATACAAGAGCCAGGGACCACTGTGCCATTTTAAGGCTGGCTACCACACGATGGCATGAATACACCACGTTTTATTTATCCATTTCCTGTTCATAAACATTTGGGTTGTTTTTTGTTTTGGATGTTTGCGAACAAGGCGGATAGGAACATGTTTTTTTTTTTGAGTGAAGGATAACTTTTATTACTTTTATGTACAGGAAACAACAGTGTACATTTAGCCCAGTTTAGTAGCAAGTTCTTTAGCCTTTGTCTTTTCCAGCTTGGCGATGTGGGCCACAGCTTTCGGACCCAGGACGTTGCCTCTCCAGTGACAATGGATCTCATCATGTTTGTCATTGTAGTTGGTCCTGATGGCTTCCATCAGCTTAGCCAGAGCTCCTTTGTCTTCCAAGTTAACCTGTGTGAAGGTGATGGTGGTGCAGGTCTTCCTGTGAACTAGACGCCCCAGCCTGGCCTTCCCCTTGATAATGCAGTGAGGGACCCCCATCGTCCGACACAGCGCAGGCAGGAAGACAGCCAGCTCGATGGGATCCACGTCGTGTGCGATCACCACCAGCTGAGCCTTCTCGTTCTCCACCAAGGTGGTGACGGTGTTGACCCCTGCTGGAAGGACAGGTGATCTCTTAGTGGGGACATCCCCTTTGCGGGCAGCTTTCTTCTCAGTCCGGGCCAACGGTCGTGGCTTCTTCTCTTGCTTCGTCTCTGGTCTGTACTTGTGGCCAGCTTAAGCAGCTGAGTAGCTGTTTGGCGGTCCAAGGCCCGGGTGAACTGGTTAATGGCAGGAGGCACTTTCAGCCGCTTATACAGGATAGCTCTTTGCCTCTGCAAACGGATGTAGCGGGGCCATTTGACAAAGCGGGTGAGGTCCCTTTTGGGCTGGATGTCCTGTCCAGTGCCGAAGTTCTTCAGTCTCTTCTCGAACAGGGGGTTCACCACCTTCTTGGCCTCCTGCTTCTTCACCACGGTGGGGGCCAGAGCCACCTTCTTGCCCTTGGCCTTCTTTCCCTTCGGCATGTTGGGCAGCTGGAGCAGAAAGCTGATAGGAACATTTTTGTTCATGTCTACTGGTATACAGATGTCCACATTTATGTTGGTTACCTCTAAAGATTCCTGTATCAGTACTTGGCTGTATTTTCTGATGTCCTTATTTGGCTTTCTGACCCTTATCTGGGATTTGAGGATAGTGTTAAATTATGGTAATATAATAATCTCTGAAAAAGTATATGCAATGACTTTACGAAAAAATGAAAATTATTTGATTTGTCATAGGCACAGACACTTGGGTGTCTGTCAAATTAGCAACCAGATAGCTGGGTGCACTGGTGAGTGCCTGTAGTCACAGCTACTCAAGAGGCTGAGGCAGGAGGATCACTTAAGCCCAGGAATTCGAGGGCAGCCTAGACAACATCTCAAGATTCTGTCTCTAAAAACAAAAAAATTAAAAAAAAAATCAACCAGTATATACTCTATTGTTTTATTCCCTTCCTGTGGGTTGTTCTTTTAAAAGAGGAAGTCAACAATAATAATGTTTGTGACAAAACACAAAACAAGGACAATACCATTTGGCTACTGTGGATAAAGAAAACAAGACAAAAATATGTGATACCACTAAAGAGAAGGTGAATTTTGCAATCTGTCAATAGCAAGATTTTTAAAAAATGTTTCTAATGTTCATATGCATGTCCAAATGGGATCTCTCTAGACCATTTCAATGGCTCTCCAGCTTTTAAATGCAAATTAAGTTTAAATGTGTATATGAACATAGACAAGATAGATATTTAGCACTCCTGAACCTCCTTGCATTACACAGAGTACACATATAAGAGTATCGAAAAACTATAAAATTGTAATAAAGCAAAACCCAATAATATAAATCAACTGTGCTGAGTCCCACAGCAAAAGAAAAAGGACTCCACACTGGTTCCTAGACTGTAAGTATGAGAACGGTACTTATGGCTATTTAGACCCCAGACACTGGCTTCTGTTGTCTCCTAAAGCGCTAGAGCTGGACCATGCATTTTCTTTGGTCCCTGCATATCCATACCAATTAAAGCAGTTTGCCTTCACCTGGAAGGAACAGGTCATTTTCATTGACTGGCTTTGCCTGGGGATATGTAAAGTCCTCTATAATTTGCCACAGCCCTATTCACAGGTACGTGGAACTTCTAGATGTAAACTTGCAGTTAATCCATTAAAAAAAGGTCAGGATAATCATGAAACATCAGTGAAAATGGTTTTCCTGGCAGTCACCTGGGATCAAAAAAACTGGACTTCATTAAAATTAAAAAATCTCATGTATCAAAGAACACTATTCAAGAAAACAAAAAGACAGTCCATAGAATGGGAGAAAATATTTGCAAATCATATATCTGATAGAATCCAGAATACATAAAGAACTGTTACAACCCAATTAATACAAAGACCACCCAATTAAAAAATGGGCAAAGGACTTGAACAGACATGTCTCCAAAGAAGATATGCACATGACCAATAAGCACATAAAAAGATGCTCAACATCATTAGTCATTAGAGAAATGAAAATAAAAACCACAGTGGGATAGCACCTCACATATACTATAATAAAAAAGATAAACAATAACAAGTATAGGTGAGGATAGGGAGAATTCGGAACCCTCGTGTACCGCTAGTAGGGATGTAAAATGGTGCAGCCACTTTGGAAAACAGTTCGGCAGTGCCTCAGTCAAACACAGAGTTACCACGTGACCCAGCAATTCCACTCCTAAGTATGTACCCAAGAGAATTTCACAGCATATGTTCACACAATGACTTTTACACAAATGTTCATAGCAGCATTATTCATAATAGCCAAAACATGAAAACATAACAGCCCCAAAGTAGAAATATCTATCACCTGATAAATGGATAAGCAAAATGGTATATCCTTATAACAGAATAGTATTTGCCCAAAAGGAATAAAGTACTGACACATGAATGAACTTGGAAAACCTTTTGCTAAGTGGAAGAAGCCAGGCACAAAAAGCCACATATGTAATTCCATTTATATGAAATGTCTGGATTAGACAAATCCATAGAAATAAACCACAGAGCAGATGAGTGGTTTCCAGGGCTAGGTGGTGATGGGGAATGGGGAGTGATTGCTAAGGGGTTCTTTTGGGGGTGATGAAAATTTCCTGGATTTAGATAGTGGGGTAGTGTTGATGGTTGTACAACTTTGTGAGTATGCTAAAATCACTGAATTACATACGTTAAAAGAGTGAATTTTATGATGTGTGAATTATATTTCACTAAAAAAAGAAAGAAAAAATGCGAATGGATTAAAGCATCCAGCTGAAAGAAAAGATCATCAGATAGGATTTACAAATCACAATTATATGCTCTTTATATTTAAAAGTAAAATGATAAAAAAAATACATCATGCCAATACTAAATGAAGGAAGCTGGTTTTAAATGACAGGTTTACCTGTTTTGTTGTACTTCACTTTATTACGCTTCACGGATATTGTGTTTTTTACAAATCGAAGGTTTGTGAGCGACACTCCTGTGTTGAGCAAGTCTAATCAGCACAGTCTTTCCAACGGCATGAGCTTACTTCATATCTCTACATCACATTTTGGTAATTCTCATTATATTTCAAACTTTTTCATTACTATTATATGTTTTGGTAATCTGTGATCAGTAATCTTTGATGTTACTGCTGTAATAGTTTTGGGGCGTCACAAACCGCACCATATAAAACGGAGAATTTAATAAATGTGTTCTGACTGCTCCACCCACTGGCCCTTCTCTCCCTCTCCTGGGGCCTCTGTGTGTTCAAGTGAAAAGAAGAGTCACAAGGCTCTTATTTTAAATCAAAGCTAGAGATGATTAAGCTCAGTGAGGAAGGCATGTCGAAAGCCAATGTAGGCCAAAAGCTAGGCCTCTTCCACAGAATAGTCAAGTTGTGAATGCAACAGAAAAGTTCTTGCAGGGAATTAAAAGTGCTGCTCCACTGAACACATGAGTGAAAAGAAAGCAAAACAGCTCTATTGCTGATAGGGAGAAGGCTTGAGCGGTACGGATAAAAGATCAAACCAAAGCCTAATCCAGAGCAAGGCCCTAACTCTCTTCAATTCTATGAAGGCTGAGAAAGGTGAGGACACTGCAGAAGAAAAGTTTGAAGTTAGCAGAGGTTGGTTCATGAGGTTTAAGGAAAGAAGCCGTCTCTATAATGTATAAGTGCAAGGTGAAGCCGCAAGTGCTGACGTAGAAGCTGCAGCAAGTTATCCAGAAGATCCAGCTAAGATCATTGATGAAGGCGGCCGCACTAAACAACAGATTTTTACTGTAGATGAGATAGCCTGCTACTGGAAGAACATGCCATCCAGGACTTTCATAGCTAGAGAGAAGTCAATGCCTGGCTTCAAAGCTTCAAAGGTCAGGCTGACTCTCTTGTTAGGGGCTAATGCAGCCGGTGGCTTTAAGTTGAAGCCAGTGTTCATTTACCATTCTGAAATCCTAGGGCCTTAAGAATTATGCTAAATTTATTCTGCCTGTGCTCTACAAATGGAACAACAAAGCCTGGATGGTACATCTGTTTACAGAAAGGTTTATTGAATATTTTAAGCTCACAGTTGAGACCGACTACTCAGGAAAAAATGTTCCTTTTGAACGTTTACTGTTCATTGACAATGCACCTAGTCACCCAAGAGCTCTGATGGAGATGTACAAGGAGACTAATGTTGTTTTCATGCCTGCTAATACAACATCCATTCTGCAGCCCACGGATCAAGGAATAATTTAAACTTTCAACTATTATTATTTAAGAAATACATTTCATCATAAGGCTATAGTTGCTATAGATACTGATTCCTCTGATGGATCTGGGCAAAGTAAATTGAAAGTCTTCTGGAAAGGATTCACCATTCAGGATGTCATTAAGAACATTCCTGATTCATGGAAGGAGGTCGAAATATCAACATGGACAGGAGTTTGGAAGAAGCTCGTTTCAACTCTCATGGATGACTTTGAGGAATTCAAGACCTCAGTGGAGGAAGTCACTGCAGATGTGGTGGAAACAGCAAGAGAAGAGAATTAGAAGTGAAGCCCAAAGACGTGACTGAATTGCTGCAATCTCATGAGTAAACTTGAGTGGATGAGGAGTGGGTCCTTGCGGACAAGCAAAGAAAATGGTTTCCTGAGATGGAATCTACTTCTGGTTGAAGATACTGTGAACATTGTTGAAATGACAACAAAGGATTTTGAATATTACATAAATTTGGTTGTTAAGTGGCAGGATTTGAGAGCAGTGACTTCAGTTTTGAAAGAAATTCTGTGCGTAAGATGCTATCAAATAGTACTGCATACTACAGGGAAATGTTGCATGAAAGGAAGAGTTAATCAATGTGACAAACTTCACCGTTGTCTTATTTTAAGAAATTGCCACAGCCACCACCCTGATCAGTCAGCAGCCATCAACATGGAGGCAAGACCCTCCACCCAGCAAAAGGATTAGAATTGGCTGAGGGCTCGGATGATCGTTAGTAATTTTTTTGGCAATAAAGCATTTTTAATTCAGGCACATACATTTTTTTTTAGGCATAATGCTATTGCATGCTTAACAGACTACAGTATAGAGTAAACATAACTTGTATATGCTCTGGGAAACCAAAAAATCCATGTGACCCTCTTTATTGTGATACTTGCGTTACTGCAGTGGTCTGGAACGAAACTTGCAATATCTCTGAGATATGCCTGTATATTAGGATAATTATGTATTAATTATATCAATATTATTATAAACTTCAGATAACATAAGCACTGGGGCAAAAAGTTAATATAGCTAGGGTCACTTTATTATGATAAAAGCTTCATTTGACCAGAAGGTACAATAACTTGAAACCACCAGGGGCTCTGAATCTCAGCTGGCACCATTGTACACAGGGAGTTGTCCATTTTCAGCCCTGAACGATTTGTTGGTCATAAATGGGGTCGGATGGCCTGGGCAGGGTCCTCAAGGAAGGGACATATGGGCAGCCAGTAGCTGTACCAGTCCCCTATTACACCTAGAGGCATAAGGGCATAAGGAAATGGAGTCGCCCACACAGAACGCGCATCATCCACCACAGGCAGGTCGCTGAACGGCCTCAGCTCGGCGCCCATCACTCCCTCTGGAGTGCATCTTCACCCCACCACTGGGAAAATGAGGGGAGAGCAATGCACAGGATTCACCTGTAGGAACCAGAGAGCGCAGGAGGCAAGGGACTGCTTTTCTTATAAGGACGCGTGAGGCCAGTGACCAGATGTTGGGATGCCAAGCATCTCCTCCATCTTTTTTTTAAACATGTTGTCCTCATATCTTTTCCTAATAATAATTATGCAGTTATTGTTTATTGAGTAGCTACTGTGTGCCAGGGACTATACTGGCACTTTTTATGAATTTTTTCATTTTGTCCTCTAGTAAGCCTATGGAATAGGTATTAACGTCATTTTTATAGATGAAGAAACCAAGCTTCTGAGAGGTTAGTGGACTTCTCCCAAATCACCCAGCTTGTTCAGTGGCCAAGCCTGAATTCAAATCGAGGCTGGTTTGCCTCCACCATCTCTGGTATCTCTGCGTCAGTCCTTCCATAGGAAGGGGTAAAACAGGGATATGGCATCCTGGTAGGCAGCCAGTTCTGAAGGAAGCAAGCCCTGAAGTCTGAAGAGGTTGGTAGTATTAGAGAGGAAAGGGACCAGGCCTCTGGCCAGGAAGAGAGAGGACACACGAATTGGTACGGCAACTAGCCTAACAGGGGCCCAAGAAGGGCTCTGGTATCCAAGGAGCAGTCAGAGTGGCCATGACACACACATGCAGAGGGGAGGACCATTCTTTGGCAAGGGCCACTTCAACAGTCATTTTGAGCGGTGACATCTACTTACAGAGACACTGGGGGCAGGGACGGTCCCACGTGCCATCTCCCTGGCAGCTGAGCACCGGGGTGCCCAGGAGGTAGAAGCCGTGGTTGCACTGGAAGGACACAGTGGTGCCATAGCTGAACCTGTGTGGCCCGCTGGCGTGGACTTGACGAACGCTGTTTTCCTGGTGTCCGGGGTCTGTACAGTTGATGACTACAATTGAACAGGACAATTAGAGGCAAAAACATGGACGTGAGCATTTTCTTAAAATGGTGAGTCAGAAGTGAAAACAGGCCCATATTCCCAGTACAGCAAAACCTCCAGCCTGAAGCCAGGCAGTGAAGCAGATCCTGTCTGGAGGGTGGGCTGGTCCTGAGGTTGCTGTGCCTGTCCCCCGACCTCGTCCACCCGGCCAAGGGATCCATCCTGCACCCAGCTAGACACTGTCTCCTTAGAGACGCCTTCCCCTCCTCCCAGACTGGCGAACCACTCCCTTTCCAGCACTTGCTTGTACAAACCTCTCCTACTCACTTCCCAGCGTGCAGCGTGATTGATCTGAACACCCGGGTCCCTCGAGGGCACCAACGTCCAGTCTCTGTCTGCCTGATCCTAGCACAATGTGCTCCCGCGGAAAAGCTCGTCAAGTGTAAAACTGACTCATGTGAATTGACTCAAATAGGGATTGGGTTCTTTTGGAAATAGTTTTAATCACTTTTATGAGTATATCAGGAGATATTGATATCCTGGGGGATAAATTTGACTTTGAAATGTTAAAGTGTTTTAAAAGCAGCTTAACTCAAAATCAGGGTGAGATTTTAGAATAATGACAATATTATTCATAACTCATTATGTGTGCTTTTGCTTTCAAACATCTTCACATAAGTCTCAAATTCATCATATGAGGTGGGCAGGGAAAGCATTTTTAAAAAATCTTTGCTAAGTCTTTAAGTATAAGGTATTTTTACCATTGATGAGCCTCTTTGAGGCTTCAGTGTCGTAAAAAGCCTTTAAAAGCTTTAGAAGCTTGGCCGGGCACGGTGGCTCACGCATTCAATCCTAGCACTCTGGGAGGCCGAGGCAGGTGGATTGTTTGAGCTCAGGAGTTCGAGACCAGCCTGAGCAAGAGCAAGACCCCGTCTCTACTAAAAATAGAAAGAAATTACTTAGACAACTAAAGATCTACATAGAAAAAAATTAGCCGGACATGGTGGCGCATGCCTGTAGTCCCAGCTACTTGGGAGGCTGAGGCAGAAGGATCGCTTTAGCCCAGGAGTTTGAGGTTGCTGGGAGCTAGGCTGACGCCACAGCACTCACTCTAGCCCAGGCAAAAGAGTGAGACTCTGTCTCAAAAAAAAAAAAAGCGCTTTAGAAGCTCTTTCTAAACAGTCCAAGTGGGGCCAGCACACCCTTTGCCCAGCCTGCTTGCTGAGTCTTGGTTTCTTCTTTGTGCTTTTTGCCTCCCCCCTTACCTCTTCATCTCAACTCTTAGACACTCTGCTTTTTATTTTTCATGCCAACCCTTCTGCTACTTAAATATTTCCATCAAGAATGCGGATCTATTAAATGTGGTTACAAAGGAGCTGCAGCAACCATTTTGCAACCATGAGGAAAGACCAAGATATCGCTCTTGACTCACTGAGCAGCTGCAGGAAGGATACTACTTCTAAATTTCCTGTTTATGTGAGGAAAATAAACCTCTGTTTGTTTGTCTGTTTAAAGAATGGGCTCTATATGATAATGATAATTTATTTGTGCTATGAAATGTAAACAAGAAGACCTGAAAGTTGAAACTAAGTTTCGCTTTCCTGATATAATCCATGATGAATTTTACACAGCTGTATCTATGAGTTGACACAGTCCCCATTTCAGACCCTTCTCTGCCCCGGGTCTCCCCTATCTGATCAGAATGATGCCAGGACTGACTTCATTGGCTTCTGCTCCTCGGCTACACAACCACAGATGGCAGAGGCAGTGGGGAGTGGAGTGGGAGAGAAGAGGGACTCACTTCTGCAGGTGGGCAGCGTGTCGCTCCACTGCCCGTTGGCCAGGCACTGGGACCTAGCAGCCCCCTCAGCCACATACCCAGGGTTGCAAACAAACTTGACCACATCGTTGAGGTTGAACTGGTTGCCCTGAGTGAGGCCATTGATAGGGTTGCCTGGGTGTCCACAGGTGATTGCTGTAAGCAAAACAGAAGATAGGTGAGCCCTCCTATTATTCCAAACCCTCCAAGTTCATTCTCTTCTCACCTGGCATCTCTCATGCACATCAGTGAAGTTCAGCCCTAAGTCTAACTTTGGTCTCTTTTGATGTAAAACCTTTATTTCCTGAAGTCATTACGGGGACATTCCATCTTCCTTGAAGACATGTCCATAGCTTGGACAACTTGAGAGAAATCATTCTGTGACTTCCCATGGGGCATTAGGCTTGGATTGCAGCTTTCTGTGGTCCGAGTGGTCAGTCCTATCTTATTTCTGCTGCCTGGGCTTTCTGTGTGCTGCAGAGCTTTGTCGGATGCTTCTCAGATTCCTGTCCTGCAGCTCTTGGACAGCGGAGGCTTGAGGGTCTGAAACATGGCCTAGGACCAGAGCTCCTGTTGCCTGGGACAGAGGCTCTTTCTGGCTAGAACTGGGGGAGAGGACAGAACTCAGAGTGCAGTGGCTTTGCTGTGACTGAGAGGGACAGGTGGAAGCAATCAGTGCAGGCAACTCTTTGCAATAGCACAGCCATGCGATGGTTAAGGTTATGTGCCAACTCGGCTAGGCCATGGTACCCAGATATATGGTCAAACGTTATTCTAGATATTGCTGTGAAGATGTGTTTTAGATGAGATTAACATTTAAATTAGGAGACTTTGAGTAAAGTAGGTTACCATCCATCTTGTGGGTGGGACTCATCCAATCAGTTGAAGGCCTTAACAGAAAAAGACTGGGCCAGGCACGGTTACACCTGTAATCCCAGCACTTTGGGAGGCCAAGGTGAGAGGATTGTTTGAAGCCAGGAGTTTGAGGCCAGCCTGAGCAACACAGTGAGATTTCATCTCTACAAAAAATAGAAAAATTATCTGGGGGTCGTGGTGCACACCTGTAGTCCCAACTACTTGGGAGGCCGAGGCAGGAGAATTGCTTGAGCACAAGAGTTTGAGGCTGCAGTGAGCTCTGATGAAGCCACTGCACTCTAGCTGAGGCAACAGAGTGAGACCCTGTCTCAAAAAAAAAAAAAAAAAGAAAAAAGAAAAAGAAAAAAGAAAAAGACTGGCATCCCTGGAAGAAGAGGGAGTTCGGCCAGAAGACTGCTTTCAAACTTGAACTGCAGCTCCTTCCTGGGTCTCCAGCCTGCAGGCTACGCTGCAGACTTTGGACTTGCCAGTATCCACAACTGAGTGAGCCAATTCCTTAAAATAAATCCTCTGTATATACACACATATCTTACTGGTCGTTTCTCTGCAGAATGCTGAACTAATACAGGCCATAATGGGCAGAAGGATTAGGCACCAACGGAGGGAAAGCAGGGTCTTCACGAGGCTTGAGCACTTCGTAGGGTCCTGTGCACAGGAACATCTAGACCTGCCTTTCCTGAGGGCACAGACTATGACACATTCAATTCATGTTTATCCACAACTCCTAACACATGCCTGGCACATAGTAGGTGCTAAGTGAATGTTTATCGAAATGGTCTCCGGGCTGAGAGAAACAGTAGAAAGGGAAGGTCAGTGGTCATGGAGGAGAGGGTTGCAACTAGGCTGAGCTCACTAAAGGGCAGGGGGGAGGGAGAGTCAGAGTGGTGGGGCGGTTAGCCTTGGGCTGGGAGAGACTCTTCTGCTGAGGGGGGAGGGAAGAGGGCAAGGATGGATGCAGATGGGATGGATGTGTGGGTGGCGGAGCAGAAAGTGGAAGGAGTTATTGTCTGATGGCTTCTATCATCTGTGCAAAATGGAAAGCAATATTGCACGGTTAGCTGGTGATTGCTGGGGTTTGTATGCATGGACTCGTTTCATCCTCACAACCCCATGAGGCAGAAACCATCATTATCTCCACAAAAAAACAGAATTTCAGAGGAGTCCAGAGACTTGTTCGAGGGGCACAGTTTCTAAACTCGTCTGAGTTTTGAACCCAGCTTCTGACTCCAGGCTACCTTAACTATCACTTTAGTTGTGTGCTGAGCATATAGCTAGATGGTGCAGAGTACGGGTATTCAGAAAAGAGGTGGACTTGTGAAATCGCTATGTCAGGCCAGAGGGACCACCAGGGAGAGCTGGGAGATTCTGAGAGCCTGGCTGACACTGGAAACCTTGAATTTGTATGTGATGGCAGCTAACACAGTGCCTAGCACAGGCATCTGTGCTACAAGCATCTGCTCTTTTCCTCTTGTCTTCCTCCTCAAGATCCTTGGGTTGGGCGTGAGAGATCCTGGATTCTGTGACGAGGCAGGGTGTCAGCGTCCCCACCACCTCCAACATCATCGGCAGCATTATCATGACAACAACAATGACGACAACAAGGACGACAGCTGCTGCTGCTCGACATCTGTATCAGGCACCATTCTAACCATTTTACATGTATTGATTTATTTAATCCTCACAATAGTCTTTGAGGTATCTGCTTTTTATAGATGAGAATGCCGAGACCAAGGGAGGTAAACTGACTTTTCTACAGTCACATAGCCACAGGATATCTGGGGTGGAGGTGAGCTGTGGACCCAGGCAATCCGGACCCCCATCTGAGTGCCTGACTACTTCACATGCTGCCTTTTAAAACAGTCCAGTCTAAAATCCAATGTCAGGGCCAGGCAGATATTCTCCAACATTCTCTATTATTATTCCCTAAATCCTTTCACACATATTGTGTGCCAATTTCCCGAAGGCATTTGAATTTGCATCTTTTGGATGAAACTAAATATCCTTTGTTTAGACACATCTGAAAGAGTAGTACTGAATATAGATGGGTCTTGCCTTCTTTTTTTTTTTCTGAGATGGGGTCTTTCTATGTTGTCCAGCCTTCTCTCAGCATTCTGAGTGGCTGGGATTACAGGCATGCACCACTGTGCCCAGCTTGGATCTTGCTTTCTGTAAAGCTGATACTTAAGAAGTTATTAAGACTAATTTTCATGCATTATTTATTGAGCAAGTCTCATTATTTTATGGCTCTATCCCATATATGAAAAGCCAAACGAAGAAGAACTAAAAACAAAAACCCGCCTTACAAAAATTAAGAAGAAAAACCTACACTTCATATACAGGCTTATTTCAAAATTTAAAAAGTTAAGAATTTTTCAAATTACTTCTAGGTGGTGGTCTTAGATCCAAAAATAAAAAAAATGCAGATTAACAAGAAGAACAAATAGAAGTATAGAAAACTCAGGCCTGCAGTATAACTAGAAGGCAGAGAATGCTACAGATTTTACATGTAAGTAGAGAAATAGGCGCTAAACCCAGGCAGAGTTATTTGTCATGCTTCTGTGGCAAGCTTTTGTGGACAGCAAGACCATACGAAAGAGATGAGGGGAAGAGGTGAAGGCCTAATACTGAACTCAAATCACTGCTAGAAAGAGAAAGTCCATCTTAAATGTGAATATATTGAAAAGGAATCCTGGTACGTCAGAGCACGACTACAGGAAAGGTACATGAACGTGTGTGAGATTCTCCCCCATTGCTCCTGGAAGAAAAGAGACATCCTCTGAGTGATGAAGGGAAAAAGAAGCAAAGATGGGAAAATCTGGAGTTATGCAAGACAAAAGAGAAACAAACAAACAGACAAAAAATGGAGCACACACAACCTCTCCCTTAACACACACATAAAATCCTCTATTAAAAAAACAAACAAAACAAAGCCAGGCCAACATCCAAAGGACTTAGAATGAGGAAAAGAAGTAAAAATGATCAGAGTAAGAGTCTGTTACACTGACAGAAGAGGATACTCTTGTAAACCATACTAAAGCCACAAAGTAACAGAGAACGTCAGCCTAAATCTGTACAAAGCTACTCTAACAAAAAACAGGAAAAAATCAAAGCATTCAAGCTGATGAAAATCTATCCACCAAAATCAAAGTACATGATACATAAAAAACTGTAGCAGCACTCTAAACTGAACTAAAGATTCTCAAGTAAGCATTTGGAGAGATTAAAAACCACCTTGAAAACCAGAAAATCAAAAACCAAAGGCGCAAATGGATGAAAAGTGGAAAGAAAATAAAAGATAACTGATGACACACAGGAGAGAAATAAAAGAAAAAGAAAAAATCAACTGAGAAATGAAGACTAAATTATAAAAGGCCCAAGGAAGAATATTCTCAAATGATAATTTAATAAGAGTTATTGAAGAAAATTAGGCACATAACCAAGGGAATTAAAATGAGATAAAGAAGTGAAAGGATCAGAGAGAAAGAGGCTGAGCTAGGAGACAGGCAAAGAAGATGCAACGTACATATAATTGGAGTTGATGAAGAAGGAAAACAAAACAGCAGGCCAATATTAGTGTTTAAAAGTATAACTTAAGAAAATGTTTCAGGAATAAATGAAGATCTGAATCTATATATTCAAAGGCTCACAGAATACTGGGGAAAATTGTCTTGAACAGTGAATTCTGAGACATAATCTAGTAAAAATATTAGACTTTAAAGATAAAGAAAGAAACAGCAATCAGGACTCAGAAAACCACCAAATAACCTATAAGAAAAATAGAAGTAAACTAATATTATAATTCCAAGGGTCAAATAGAAACAGAGAGAACAGTGGTTACTGGGGTGGGGAAGTGGAGAAAATGGGGAGATGTTGGTTAAAGGATGCAAGGTTGCAGTTACGTAGGGTGAATAAGTCTAGAGGTCTAATGTACAGCACGATTACAGTTAGTAATATTGTATTGTACATTGGAAATTTCCTAAAGAGTAGATTCAGGTGTTCTCACCCCCTCCCCCAACACAAAGGTAACTATGTGAGGAGATGGACATGTTCATTTGCTTGACTGTAGTAATCATTTTTTTATGAATATATATTAAAATACATGTATACCTTAAAATATACAATTAAAAAAAGCATGGTGCAAGAGGGAAATAACTAGTAATATGCAAAGCAAAATAATGATTAAGGAGAATTTTTAGGAAAGTCAAAGAAAGAAATGGTGACCAAGGCTTTTATTTCCAATCCAGCTGTCCTTTAAGTCTTAATGTACAGAAAAACAGTTTTAAACATGTAAGAACATGGAGAATATTATGCAAAAGAAGCCTTATTGAGGAATTTGCTATAGACTAAGTTGAACCCTACTAAGAGATAACTGGGAAAACATCAGCAGCATAGGTGAGCTTTTAATATATTTAATTATAGATCTGGGAATAAAATAAAAGTGAGGGCAGAGGGTAGAATAATAACATATAAACACTATAATATGTTTTATGGTCTGAAAAAGTAGAAATAATGCAACCAAAAATGGAAAGTGAAAGGGGGAGAAAAAGGAAGAATAAGCTCATTGATTGTTGTATAGCCAGTAGGTGAAAGTCAAAAGATACTATTAAAAATTGACAAACTAGAAAATAAAAGGTTGAATAAGAAAACAGGGGGCTAATGGCATTAAAATGTTACAAGTAAAAAAGTAAACAATAGAACAAATATACGACTTTCTTAAATACCAAAAGAAATGGGAAAAAAAAGCAAAGAAAGCACATGATACAGAGAAATACCCTAAACATATTTTACATACAATAATTGCATAAAACATGACAAAATTAAGATCAAACATATCAGTCATATCGATATATGTGAATGAGTTTAAGCAATCTACTAAAAGAAAAAGATTTTCAAATTAGCTCACAAGGTAAGGCCCAGTCTATGCTGTATATGAGTCATACTTAATTTAAAAGATTCAGAAAGACTCAAATAAATCAATAGCCAAATGTATACCAGGCAAAAGAATGAAAGTTAGAGGTTGTAAGCCTAATATCAGGTAAGGTAAAATTCACACTAAAAAATATTAAAAGTGATAAAGAAGTCATTTTTAAAGGCTAAACCCACAATTAGCAAAGGAGATACAATAGTTATGAATATCCATGCACCAAATAACACAGCAACCATCTTTATATAACAGAAACTATAGGAAATGAAAGGAAAAACAGAAACACAAATAATAGAAAACTTTAAACACATTTCTCAGACTAAAACATGTCGAGTGGACAAAAAATAAGTATGAATGCCAAAGACATAGACAACATAATCAATAAGATATATCCTATGAATATATATAGAACATCACACCCTAATACTCTTTCTTCTCAAGCGCATGTGGAACATTCATAACACTGATCAAATAGTAGGTCTCAAAGAAAACATCAGTAAATTCCATGAAGTAGAACTATTATAGATAGTATAATAAAATTAGAAAAGACTGACATAACAAAAACCAAAAGGCCCTTCTATCTAGAAATTTTAAAATCTTTCTGTTAAAAATCTTCTAGGTAAAAGGAAAATTAAAACCAAAATTACAGAATTTTTTTTCTTTCTTTTTCAGAATCTTTAATAAATTATTAGAATCTATGGGATACAATCAGCAAGAGCAGAAGAAAGTTCATAGCCTTAAACACATCAATGAAAATCAATACAAATGAAAGAATGAAAATAAGTGAATTAAATTCCCAACTTAAAAGCTAGAAAGTGAACAAAAAATAAACCAAAAGAAAGCACAAGGAAGGAAATATATAATAAAGGAGAACGCAGTGATTAATGATGCAGAGAACTGAAAACGATACATGGAATGATGTCATCTTTGAAAACAAAGTAACGAATGTGCAAGACCCCCAGCTAATCTAATCAAGAGAAAAAGGGAGACGTCCGTGTGGAGCCTGAGCCCCGTGACGAGGGAGAGCGGATGACGTACTTACGCACACAGAAAGGGGTCTTGCCCGACCAGTGGTGGTCCTGCTGGCAGATGCGCACGGACATGCCGATGAGGCGGAAGCCGGCGTTGCACTGGTACACCACGCTGCCGCGGTAGCTGTAGTTCTCCCCGTTGATGTGGCCGTTGACGATGGGCTCCGGAGTCCCGCAGTGTCCAGCTTTGGTGGGGCATGGGGAGGAGAGTGAATCAAACACGCGCTTACAGAAAAATGAGGTGCAGCTTGGTCAGGGTGGGGAGAGACAGGCATGGTGGGGAAACGGACCAAGCATCCAACCCCCCCATCGCCTGTCCCACCGCCCGCTGAGAGTAGCAATTCAAGGGTGACTTCAGGAATCTTGGGCATGAAAGAAATGGCGTTGAGGACTTGGCAACCCCAAATGCCAAGGTTGCATCCCAAATGGCCATCCGTTTCCGAGCTTTAGTTTCTGTCTCCATACAGGGGTGGGAACTGATCACTGTTACTTTCCTGCCTCTGGGATCATCCCCCTGCCTTTCTTATCAACCAGAACTGACTGAGCATCCACTGTGTGGGGGGCACCTGTGTCTACATTAAGGCAGCTGAAGCCTAGTTGTGTTGAAAACAACCATGTGAAAACAGCTGTTTTGGCTAAATTCATACTTCCTTCTCCCTGAGTGGCACCTAGTGAGTTTTTATGAAGTGGGATTTGGAAAGGGTATGTTTCCACCATTTCCACCAGCTTCCTTTGGCTGTGTGGAAAAACCCATGACTGTGTCCCTAACGGGGGCCCAGGACAGTCGGGGACGGCACTGTTCACTCCGGGATGGACCATCTAATCTGTCCCGTTAGGTTTGTGAGGCTGGGACCCTGTTTTGGACTTGAGGGGTCTGAGAAAGGAGTGAGAGGAGAGAGAACCTTAGAATCTAAGGCTCAGGCAGGGAGTGGATTAGCCATGGGGAAATGATAATTTTGTCCCTTGTAAGCCAGGTTGTTTTATGCTTGTCATTTGCTTAGTGTATGTGTGTGTGTGTGTGTGTGTGTGTGTGTGTGTGTGTGTGTGTTTGTCCATGTGTATATGCATATATGAATACACTGTCTGTAAAATTTGCTAATGTATAATATAAAAGATATTTTCAGTGTGTTGCAGGAATGTGTCTTTGCAAGTTTCCCAGAGGTGGGGACTGGGGTTCATTATATAAGGGCCAGTAACAGGGGATTGTCTTTCTGATCAGAAGGAGAACCTCTCAGAGGCTTGTCTCATCAGACTTAAAGCTCTTCTCATCCTTTTGGGTGCCCTAGAGAAGCTAGTTCAGGGTCTTAGTCATGCCAGACGCCCAATAGTTGATGTTTGGATTAAGCATTTTATGTCAGTAGATAAAATGACACTGTTCAAAGACCTGTCCCAGCTTTGGAAAGATATAACCTGCCCTGAGGAGGAAAGATGGGCGGGATAGGCCCGGCGAGGTCACTCACCCAGGCAGCGGACTTCAGAGCCACTCCAGAGCCCGTTGGCCATGCACTCCCGCACCCTGGAGCCCACGAGCGTGTATCCGGAATTGCAGGAGAAGATGGCCGTCGCCCCGTAGACAGACAGGGTCCCAATGCGGTGCCCGTTGGGGGGGAGGGGGAGCTCTCCGCAGGAGATGACTAGAAGGATCACAAAACGCCCAGTAAGCCAGCCCCAAGAGGAGGGACACGTGCTGCCTCTGATTTTCAAGAATAATGACGGCAGTAAGATCTGTTTGACTTTCCCCCACCAGGACTCCTGACCAGAATACGGGCGGTGACGCTGACTCGTGTGATGTGACATTGCAACTGGATGTGTCTCCAGAATCACCTGAGGAGCACCCAGGCTGGTCTCGAACTCCTGGCTGCCAGGAGCCCCCAGAGCAGCTGGGATTACAGGTGTGAGCCACTACGCCCGGCTCTGAGGAGCTTTTAAAATGCCCAGGCTGCAATGGAGACTCACAACCCACAATCTCTGGACACAGGGCTCAGGCATGTGTATTCTTAAAAACTCCTTGGGTGGTTCAGACGAGCACTGTCGGGAAGAGATGGCGACTCTGTGTGCTCCTTAGTGCCCGGGGTGCACACTGCAAACCAACGCTGTTGTCCTTTTTTGCTGAGCTCAGCAGCAGCCTCGCACCCCTTCGCCACCAAGCACTGCCCAGAGCCTCTGGCTGCGTGTGCGGTGAGGCCAACCACCCAGGCTGCGCTGAAATGGGAGTGGCTGCATCGCAGCGCGGCTGTCACATGTTTGCGACTTTTACTCTGCCACACCTGGTTCCATTCCGCTTTATACACCGTGTATAAGGACGCAGAGTATTGGATGATGGGTGCTGGAAGACTTCACTCCTTCTGCCCAGTCTCAAACTCCCACTTCTCACTGACCAGCCTCTTCCTTCTACCTCTTTACAATCACTTACTTCCTCTATCCTCTCTGATTACCTAAGTCTTATGAGCACGTCCCTATCATGGTGGATGTGTGGTGAGCCGCTCAGAGCCGTCCTTTTAGGAGCAAAGGACTTATTGCCCCAGCTGCTGGCAAACCCCCTCAGCTCTTAGCCCTCTTCACATTGCCTTGGTTCAACAGTCCTCTCCTCTAAGTTCTAAGTTCGTTCTCCCTCCCTGGGCCAGCCTGCATCCAGTGACTGGTCTTGCCCCAACTTGTGACAATTCCGAAGGGCCACCCCAGCTTCAGAGCTCCTTGGGGGTGGGGTGGGGGTCAGCTAAGGCTTTCACTGATGCCGCATCAGAGCTCGACTTCTCCTCTGCCCCGCCTGCTTCCCTTCCCTTTCTTTCCCCTCTGCAGGTGGTGACCCCAAGAGCATTCCCTAGTAAGCCTCTGTCTCAGCTGCTTGCCAGGGGCCTTGACCTTTGAAACTATATTCAAGAACCAAAGAAAAACAATGAACAGAGGAGAGGGAAAGGCATACTTAGATCGCACTTAGGTGGCCTGTCCCCTGTGCTATGCTCATTCTTCCTACACACACTGCAATTTCAGGTCTTATCAGACCACATTGCCATTGCTTCTTTATTTGCCTGCTTCTCCTGTAGACCATAAAACTCCTTGTGGGCAGGAAACGCAATCTTTTACCTTCATATCTCTGCAGTATCTGGCATATAGGGCATACAGAAGGAGCTCAATGAATGTTCAGTAAGGGAATTAGTAGATGCTCGTCTGGACAATGGTAGCTTTTAATAAGATGACAAGGTGCTAAGAAGTATTAATACTTCCTTAAAGGAGTAGGCAGTTTCCCAACTCCTGATTCTGGGTGAGTGTACACAAAGAGGTACCCTGCAGTCCCTGGCGATACCCCCTTTCCCCTCCCAAGTCACCCCATGCATGAGCCAGTTCACATGGGAGGCACTCCACCACACCTGCCCACCCTCCCCTCCTGGGCTTACTTTGGCAGGTGGGCATAGAGTTCCCGAGGCTCCATTTGCCATTGGCCTGACAGCGGATGACCCTCTGGCCAGTGTAGTAGTAGCCAGGGTCACAGACCAGCATCAGCTGCGCCTGGAACTGGTACTGTGTCTCAAAGATGAGCCTCCATCGGCCATGCTCCACGCCGATGCTGCTGACATCAGGACAGGCCACAGCTGGGGGAACAAGGAGCAAGGAGCAGGATTAATTAATTAATTGTGGAAGACGCTGCTGGAGCCCCGATCTAGGGACTTGGAGGCCTTAAAGCAGTAATCATGAGTCCAAGAATCTGCAGTCCGCAGGCAGGTTTGGTAAATGAATGACGTGGATTGGGTGGGGGGATGTGGCAAACTGAGAAGCACAGATCTGCCAAAAAATACTCTAAAAAAAGGGAGGTGGCTCTCTGTCCATGGTGACTGCAAAATGTGAGACTGCAAGTTCCGTTTGGTTAGATCTTCATTTTGCAAGAGAAGTCAGAAATCTGGATTTTTTATGTGCAATTTTTTGATTTGAAAATGTTTCAAAGCAATTCAAAATCTGTTATAAAGCACAATGTAGGCCAAATAAAACAAAACAAACACCTCTGTCTTTGGACTGGATATGGCCCAGTAACCTGCCAGTTTGTGATGCTGGCCTATAAGTTGTTATTTTAGAGTTTTGTGACCAAGGGACAGTCAGGCAAACTTTCTGACAGTTTCTTCACCTAAAAGGAAGTGGACCAGGTCATTCATAAGTTCCATGGTGGCTCGTGGAGGCATCTCGGGGCATAATGGTCTGTCATTGCTTTGAGAGCAGGTTTGGCTCCTGTCTCCTCTCCCTGAATGCCCCAGCCTCCACACGCACGGGTTTTCCTCATGACTGTGCTTTTAGCTCACTCCTTGAGGAATCTTTTCAGCTGCCCACCCCGCCCTTCCTTACACCCACCTCCAGTGCCCAAGGACTCACGGACACACTTCGGAGGGACATTGTGGTTGCTCCACAGGCCTGTGTCCAGACACTCCGCAGTGGCCTCGGCGCCTTCCTGGAGGTGGTAGCCTTCGCTGCAGCTGTACACAGCCTTGGTTCCCACTGTGTACTCCTTGCCAAACACCATTCCATTCTTGGGGGCCTCAGGAAGCCCACAGGAAAGAGCTAGCCAAGGAAAACAGAGCAACATGAGCGTTGCTGATTTAAAATACTTTTCTGAGACTATGTTTTTCTTTCCTCTCCTCCCAAGGTCCTAATAAAATTATAGTAAAAACTTATAAAAGGGAAAAGCCTCATAATAAAAAAGAAAATGGGATGGTTATCAGCAGAAGGGATTTAAAAAATTGGAAGACAGAAGTATGTTGACAGATTAAATAGAGCAAAGAAGCTGTAGCCCCACATATACGGGAGGGAGCCTCAGGGTGAGACAATTCTCCATCTGTTCCCACAAATGCAGTACAGAGGCATTCACGCATCTACTCTCCAAAAATAGAGAGGGTTTCCTTCCCCACTTAAGGGGAACTCCCTTGAGAGAATTAGGGCTGCTATGGTGGGAGGTGGCATCTCGGAGGAAAGCTCTTTTAATTCTAGGGTTTATGGTCTCCTGGTCTACAGGCTGTCCCTTTGCCTGCCCACCTCTGCAACGTACTCAACTTCTTATTCATGGGAGAGGCCTAGAGGGCCAAGATACCTGTATATAGCAACAACAGAGCTAATCCACATCTGCTACCTGGAAAAATCAACCTAGCCTTTACTTTTTAAATATGTATAATCAAGGATCAGTATACATATGAAGAAAACTAGTGGTGTGAACGAGATAAACAAAGATAAGATTAAAAAAATTTTCAAAAGTCTCCTTAGGAAGCAGAGCTAATTTAAGAAACAGCAGATCTATAATCTTTAAACTTCTGATCAGTAGTATCTTAAGAAAGTCCAGGTGACATATGGCACTCATAAGTTGAGAATAGAGTGCTTTGAAAAAAGAACAACAAAAAGAGAACAAGGAAGAGCTCTTTTAAATGAAAAATGTGATTGTGAAAATAAGCATTCAATAGAAGGGTTGGAAATTAAAAGTAAAGGAAATGTCCCAGAATACAGACCAAAAAGACAGTGACAGAAAATGAGAGAAGAGGACTGAAAACAGAGAGGATCAGTCCAGGAGGTCCAGCTGCCAAGTGTTCAGAGCTCCAGGAAGAGGGAACAGAGAAAGTGGATAGGATGGAATTATCACGGAGGAAAATTTCTCAGAGCTAGAGAGAGACACAAGTCTTCAGATCGAAAGGGAGCCAGAGGGATGCAAGGAGAACCATTTGAAGATATATCATCACGGAATTTCAGAAGTCCAAGGACACAAAGACATTCGTACAAGTTCCTAGAGAGAGAAAAAATATGACATACCTGTGAAGGAGTGACAATCAGATTGGCATCAGACTTCCCAT
Source organism: Avahi laniger (assembly GCA_963575035.1). NCBI lineage: Eukaryota > Metazoa > Chordata > Mammalia > Primates > Indriidae > Avahi > Avahi laniger. The sequence goes on from CAUYSK010071051.1 coordinate 23,339, forward strand.
CTGCAACACTGAGTGTTCAAAGATAATGGAACAAAGCCTTTAAACTTCAGAAGGGAATTATTTGTAACCTAGAATTTTGCTGAGTCAACTGGGCCAGCATGTGCAGGGGCAAAAACAAAGACATTTTCTGACATTTAAAGATTTGGAAAATTTACCTCTCATGAACCCTTTCTGAGGAATTTACTCATCAAAAAGAGGGAGGAAACTAAGAAAGGGAAAGATATGGGATACAAAAAAAAAAAAAAAAAAAGACAAAACTAACTCAGAAGTACAAAGAAAAGGAACCTCAAGGTGACAGCCCAGGAGAGAAGCGTGCAGCAACATGGCCAGGCTACATTCTGTAAGGAGTAGGGCTGACGTTACGTTCACAGGAGGACTATACGTTACTTAGATAAGAGCGGACCGTTTGGGCTTTGGAAGAAAGTGATACTTACAAACCGTGCTTGCCCTTTGACAGCTGAGGAGCTATTGCAGAGGGAGAGATTAATCAGAGTCAAAGTATCCACTGCTGCCCCTCACCCCCACCCCCTCGGGCAGCTGGTCTAGAGCTCAGGCGTCCCACACCCAGAGCCAGGGTGAGCCTGAGCAGAGGGAAGGCCAATCTATATTGACTAGCGATGATGCTTGGTGCTACCAGAATCTCCAGAACCGGGAAGAGACGTCCCGTTAGGGCTCCACTATGATATGAGGAAGGGTAGACTGTCCAGAGGGAGAGAGGCTGGAATACAAGATGGAAGAAGGAGTCGAAAGCTGCACGTGGGACCAAAAGAGGGGGACCAGGGATGCAGAAGGACCGAGGAAATAAGGGAGCGTTTAAACATGAGGCTCTTCTAATGCCTCAACAGCAAGACATTGAGCTCCTCTGGTAGTACCAGGTTAGCCAAATTGTCATATCAGATCAACTAACAGTCTAGCTTCCTTGAACCCTTCAGGAAGAAATACTTAGATGCCCACTGACATCTCGCGTAGACAGCCGACCTGGGGAAAGCTGGAGAAGGAAGTGGGCAGCAGCCATTTTTCATTGGCCCTGGCCTGGCCCTGCTCTCTTGGATAACTCAGGGGACAGAAGATAACTTCCCAGCCAGAGGGACGAAAAGCCTGAGTCTCATGATCTCCATGCCAAAATGCAGTGCCCCAGACCAGAGGGTAGGAGAGGAGGGGACCCCACCACAGAGTATTGGAGGCTTGTGGTGGAATGAGATCTCTGACGGAGAGATTATGTAGAGCGACAGAATGGGCTGGGGACCGAAAGAAGAAGCGCCGGGAGGCACAGGGGCTCTCACGGAGAGTGGAGAGGTCATGGTTTAGAAGGGTTTGGAAGCCGCGGTAGAGACGGAAAGAACGCCAGACTCTTCCTGGCCCTGAGTTATGTAGGAAATGAGGGGGAGCCGGGGGGATTAACACCCTCCACTTGAAAGGGCCACAGCATAAGTGCTCTCAGAGGACAGCCACCGTCTCTGCGGAGGGAAGAAGTGAAGACAGCCTGCTGGGCAGTGACCAAGGCCGTGTGCTCGCTGGCCGTGGAACTGGGATTCCAGAGCACGCAGAGGGAGCTGAGCGGGAGGGCGGTGGCGGGAAGCTGAGGGTGAAATGGGGAGAGGACGCACACAGCAGCGTGGAGACCAGTGGACAGAAGCCAGGGGGCCTGAATTTTGGGTGGCGACATGAGATAACAGAGATGAGAGGCTTGGTGGCTTCCAACCAGAGTTCTGGAAAAAAGACTTGTCCGTGTTGATGCCATCGGAGACACGGAGACGGAAGCCAAATGACAGTTGTCATTTGCGGACAGTTCATTCTCTGTGACCTTTGCTCAGGGCTTAGAATAGAATATTAATAACGCATTGTTTTCATTCTTTGAGAAAGTGCAGGCACAGGCAAGAAGGTTGTGAGGCTTAGAGGTGAAACTTGTCATTAGAAAGTAAGTCACCACACTGGGAACCAAAGAAAAATAAAATCAAACAGCAATGTGATTTCCTGTTTCTGTCTATGTAATTGGCAAATAACGCAGCACATAACGTTGAGACCGTGGGAGAAAAGACAGCTCTCATGTGCGGCTGAGAAGGATAAATGAGGATAAACTCTCTGGGGTGTCAAAACTGTAATTATCAAAAGCTGTAAATTTGGCATATGTTATAATTCAACAGTCTCACTTCTGGGAATTTATTTTAAGGGAATAAATATGGAATTTCACAAAGATGAAATTATAAGTTTACTTATTTTTCAGACGGAGTCTCGCTCTGTTACCCTGGCTAGAGTGCAGTGGCGGTAGCCCAGCTCACAGCAACCTCAAACTCCCACACTCAAGCAATCCTCCTGCCTCAGCCTCCTGAGTAGCTGGGATTATAGGCACATGCCACTATGACTGGCTAATTTTTTCTATTTTTGGTGGAGATGGGGTCTTGCTTTTGCTCAGGCTGGTCTCAAACTCCTGACCTCAAGTGGTCCTCCCACCTTGGCCTCCCGGAGTGCTAGGATTACAGGTGTGAGCCACTGCCTCCGGCTGGAATTACAACTTTACAGTAGCAATATATATATATACCCACACACACATACACATATATACATATATGGAAATCTACAATAGAATGATACTTGAATAAATGACAGTTCTCCCATAATGCTATGCAACCACTGATAATAATGACAGTGAAGTGTATTTGATAATACGAAAGATGTTAACAAAATATTAATAGCTTTGAACACTGATGATCCCAGTTTTGTAACCAATATATAAAAGACCAAAGGAAAAGTGCTGAAATGTTAACGATGGTGATCTCAGGTGACATGATTATAGGTCATTTTTGCTTTTTTTCTTTTTCTTCATCTACTGTTTCTTCCCTCCAGATTTCTGGTCTGAATGGATATCACTTTAACGGGGGAAAAACCCATGAAGTATAAAAGTCAGTGCATGCAAACGGGCACGTTTCGAGGGTTTAGTCAAGCCACTTCTCTGCGAGCCCAAGCCCCAGCATCCCTTCGGCTGGGAGCCCGCCCAGCTGTCCAGGAGTGGGGAGGTCCCTGCTTACCCCCGGGCTCCCGCACACTGTGTTCCTGATACAGAACAGTCACGCTGCATCTGGGTGCTCACATGCCCACCTTCCCCGCGACTCTCACAACACCGAGACCGCTATGTACATGCAATCCCCAGGCTCGAGGGATCACTGATCCCCAATAAATGTTTGCTGAAAGAATGAATTAATTATCAAAGAGGAAACCCACAAGTGGAAGTGACTGGTCCTGGACTGGATCCGAGCCACCCTGTGACCCGCGTCCCGCCTGCTTCTCACCTTGACAGAGAGGAATGGCCTCGCTCCACAGGTGGTAGCCCTGAGGGTGCCGGGTGCAGATGGCCATGCTGTGTCCCACCAAGCGGTAGCCGGCATTGCAGCCAAAGTGGATGGAGCCCCCGGGCTGAGTGCTGGTCTGGCCCAGGATGAAGCCGTGGAGGGGAGCCCTGGGCAGGCTGCAGTAGGGGGCTGAACAGAGAGAGGAGACTCAGTACCGGCCGAGAAACAGATGTGGCCTTTCATGTGGCCCCTTCCACTCTCTTCTTCCCTCATTTCCTTGTCTTCACCCCTGCCAGGGCCTCTGCCACTTAGGGAGGTCTGCATGGTTGGTACTGAAAACAGCCAGTTGGTTTAGTAAAAAGCCAAAACAAAACAAAGGGAAATAAGAAACCAGCTCTGGGAAGCGCTGGGTCCCCGTTGTGGCTTGGAGGCAGCACAGACTATAGCCAAGTTCAGGCTCTCAAATCCCTCCAAACAGACTCAGAGAGCAGAACCCCACGGGGTTGGTTCCAGAAAGGTGTGACCACGGGGCGTGGACGTCGAAGTCAGGCAGGCCTGGGCTCAAGTCTGATTTGTGACCTGACGAGGTCTGTGACTCGGGAAGAATCACGGAAGCTCCTTCAGCCCCAGTCTCCTCACCTGCGATACCCACCTCACAGGTTTTTGGACAATTTGAATTGTATATAAAGCCCCCAGCGCCACAGCACAGGGCACTTAGTGCTCCATAAGTGGCTGGTGTCCTTCTTCCTGTCGTGTAGGGGAAGGGGCCGAGACAGAACTGTTGCAACGCAGGAAATAAACATCCCTACAGTGCTACTTCTCTCAACACGTGGCTTCCACTTATTTCATTCATGTATTCGACAGATACATATCGAGCGTCTGTTATGTACCAAGGGTTGCTCTAAGTGCTGGGAATACGCCAAGGAAGAAGACAGACAGCAATCCCAGCCTGAGAGGACTCCCATTGCAAACCCTGCCAGCTGTCCTCGGGGGATCCCTGAGGCTGAGAAAGAGGGACGACCAAGACACCATGCAGAACAGCCCCGTCCTTTGCCCCAGGCGTCCCTGGAGGGGTCTCCCAGGCAGACGTGGTCAAGGCAGGAGTAGGGTGCACGGCCCTTACTCATAGCCTCCTCACGCTGAGGACCGATGGCCTCTTATTTGATCACATACTGCTGGGGACACTCACTGCTGTGCTAAATATAAATACCTCCCTTCCAAGCCAGTAGTGTCTCCTTGCTCAAGATGTGTTGTATTTCTTTGTCTCCTATATTCCGTGTATTTTGGATCTTTGTGTCTACCTGACTCAGGAACAAGAATCTCAGTTATAAAGTAGAGTTAGTCTCAGTGACAGACACAGGTGCAAATTACCCAGGGCTACTGGATCTTAATTATTAAGTACTAATTGTTGCACCATGTAATTAATTTGCTTTCTACATGGCATATGTATTGTAATTGCAACTGATTCATTATCCCCAAACATGTTAACCTTTAGAACATCAAGGAAAGGGTAACTCCTTAATAGCTTTTAGTTCTTAATTTAGCAGTCAGCATGGTGAATTGCTGCTAAACTGCTATATTTCTCTTTTGCATGAGATGCTATAAGCAACTCAGCCTGAGTCACTCCTGAGAGGTACCTTAAGGTTTCTTTTTTCTTTTGAGACAAGGTCTCCCTCTGTTGCTTGGGCTAGAGAGTGCAGCAGCATCATCATAGCTCACTGTTAACTTCGAACTCCTGGACTCAAGCCATCCTCCTGTCTCTGCCTCCCGAGTAGCTGGAATTACAAGCACATGCTACCACACTTGGCTAATTTTTTTATTTTTTGTAGACACGGGGGTCTTGATGTTGCCTAGGATGGTCTCAAACTCCTGGCCTCAAGCGATCCTCTGCCTGCGCCTTCCAAAGTGCTAGGATTACAGTCATGAGCTACCAAGCCCAGCCCTTAAGGTTTCTTTTTCATCATGAGAAAATTGAGGCCTGAAGTGGTTAAGGGCCTTGTCTAATAGGATTATAGCTATTAACAGTTAGTGACAGAGCTTGTCACTGTTCCTGGGACACTCAAACATGGAGCCACCTTCCCCTGACCCTGTGTGCTCCGGGGAAGGGAGGGTTTGGGTGGACTGTGCAGAGGATATGGACTCTGAGATACCAAGATCCGTCTCCTCCCAGGCTCATCTCAGCTTCTCCTGGGCGGCTCTTCCCCTGAAGCCACACCCAAAGGTTCTCTAAGGCCTCCAGGTTTGGGCTGCTCTTGCAAGTAGGAGACCCATTAGGAGAGGGACTGAGGCAAGTGGTACGTCAAGCAGGTTATAATGTGACATCCCTTCCAACAAATATTCTTTAAATATTTGTCTGCAATGGAGGCCAAATGCAGCCAGGGGACAGTGCTGAAAGGGAACTGGTGTGGGGGAATTGAAATCCCCCACGGTCTTAAGCAATTCATTCTGCCCCCAAGCTTGCAGAGCCCAGCCAGCAGTTCCCTGGACTCATCCATCTCCAAGGTGGGCATCAGGTAGCTTAAGTTTTCTTTCAACTGCAGGCAGTAAACCCCATGACGGGAGTTCAGATAAATTCCATTTTCTCCATCGCATTATATTCCCAGGATATTTCTGTGCTCCTTAAAGACTGTTGCCCAGGTCAGCCTTGTGGCTGGCCTGGTCTCGGATCTGATTGTGTCTGTAAGACAGGGCTTGCAGAGCAGGAGAGAGGCTCCTGGCCTTGAAATACAGCCCATCCTTTGCTGCTCGTTGAATGTTTGCCTGTTAGAAACCCATGTCTTAGGGCTTTTTAGTTTTAAGGAACTTTTGGTAACATTTCCTAAACTTCCTAATGGGACAGGATCACCTTTCAGCATTATCAGATCATATATAATGGTTAAGTTTATCCTAAAGACACAGGCTGGCAGTATGAGAAGAAAAGAGGGAGGTGGTTAAAAGCGGGGAAAGGAAAAGAAAAAGAGGTAGGAAAATGCCAAGGCCTGCTGGGACAGCTTTAGGTGAGGGTGATTTAGAGGAGGGGAAAGGCTGCCCAGTTCCACAGAGGAGAGGGTCCGTGGCTCATGCGGGTGTTTCGGGTGGGCACCTTAAGGGGCTCAGGGGCCATGCCCTTCTCATGAGG
>CAUYSK010071054.1:0-20328 GCA_963575035.1 Avahi laniger
AAAAAAGTAAGAAATATATAGCAACACAATAATTGTAGAATGTAACATTTCACTTTCATTAATAACTACAAAAATCAGATAGAAGATTGATAAAACAGAAAACTTGAACAATATTATACACTAGGTTGAACAGACATATAAAGAATTCTTCATTTTTAGGTAAGCCCCATCTATGTCTATTTTGTTAAGCGTTCTTATCATAAATGGGTGTTGAATTTTGTCAAATGCCTTTTCTGCGTCGATTCAGAGTATCGGCTTTTACTGAAAGCCCCACTTCCCAGCCTTTAGGTTGCAAATCTTTATAAGGAATAAAGTTCTCCTTTCCAAATGTATAGATTTGGTAATTTTAATTTGATAGACCATATCAATGTGTGGTTTATTTTCTCAAAAACATATGAGAAAGAAAACTCTCAGGGACCTCTGCACCAGAAATTCTGAAGCTAAACAACACATGAGAATGTACTTCCTCATCAACCACCAAACCAAAACAACAAATACTGTTATTCATGAAGAATAAAATCTCTGTGATTGTATTTATCTTGGAGAGTGGAAGAAAGCTAGCACTTGTTTTGTAAGTTAGCACAATTTATTTTATAACTTGAGACTTCTTCAGCTAACCTTTAAGAAAGTTAAAATAGAAAATACACTTAGTAAACCATTCACATAATGTAATTGTTTAGGATCTTCGGTTTTCAGGCAGGATACTTAATGATCTTTAAGGTGTTTTTTGTACTTTTGTTTGTTTGTTTGTTTGTTTATTGTTTATCCAAACTACTAGTTTGCTGACTTCGATGACAAGTTTTTCTTTAGAGGATATATTGAAATACCTCATATAAATATTCTCTGAATGAATTTCCAATATCTACTACAATGATACTCTACTTACATAGCTCATTGAAAATATTATTAGAAGCAATCTTCATTTTAACTGCTTCTTTCATAATATATGTGCATATTATATGGTGACACATACCTAAACACTAAGGAAATATTGCTGACATTGCAAAATTGTATTCAATTCTTCAAAAGTCATTTATGATACTAAAATTACTATATAAAACATTTGCTTTGACTTTATTCTTAAAAAGGTAGAAGCTAAATCAAATTTACTGGTAAATTGGCATATTGAACTCAAACATTTTCACCCTTCCTAGAGATAAACAATGCTCTAGATTTCTGAAGAGACCATTGGAGAAAACCTAGAGTAACATTCATTGTTATTAAATATATATACATACGTGTATATATATATGTATATACATACACACACACATATATATATCCTTCAGTATCAGAAAAATATATCAATATGGCCATCTAAAAATATTTTTCAACATTTCACACAATGAGAGGAAAAAATCTTTTACAAAGGCATAAATCTATAAGCATAAAGAGAAAAGGAGAAGAAAAGGGAGAAAACTCAAAATATTTGCAAATTTGGGGAAGTCTTATAAAAAGTACCACCCATGGATTATGTCGATTAAAGACATTGGTTTTCTTTGGGCCAGGTGAACTAAATAAAGGAAGGAAAAATTTAGCAAATTCATCTACAACTCTCACTTGTTCTCCATAATAGGCAGCTAATCTTAAACCAAGGAGTGATTTCCCTTACATTTCTAATTAAGGGGTCTGTTAGTTTCCATTCATCATTTGGCCACAAGACTGAAAGTGATTGCTGATTTATTGATCACCCTTTGTCTATTTTACTGTTACTTCCCTCTGCACACAGAATTGCGATAGTGAGATTGGGGCTTAAATTAAGGTAAAATTAAACAAGATTCTTTTTAAAACCATATGTGCCTTTTATGTTCCAAGACACATACAAATCTGCTCTCTATCTGCATTACAACAAAGGTTTCTACAGCTGAACTTATATCAATAGATTAATGTCAGACAAGATCTTAAATCTTTGTGCTCTGCCTACCATGATCAAATCTTTATTTGAGAATTTAAGGAGTCCAAATGAACCCTAGTAAGGTAAAATATAAAATACAACCCATTGAGCAGAGCATAGAGCAAGACCTTCAAAGTGTCACTAAAGTGAAATTCTTCTGCGGAAGCAAAGCAAAGAAAAAATGAGAGATTGAGAGACTCTGGATATCCATTGGAAATGTTTTATTAGTAAGAAAAACATATTATTGCCCATGAAAGGATTAAAATATTACAGTGAGAAAACTTGGAGATATAGTCAATATTAATGTCTGGATGGATATTTTTTCTAAACTTTGAACAGAATTATATTAATTTCTGTCCTCATCACCTATCTACCCAAGGAACACAAAATATCTAGGAATTTTAAAAATATTATATAATATATATTATATGTACACCAGATATCTATATCAATTAGACATGTATTTTTAAGTCTTGTAACATTAAAAGACTCTTTTAAGATTTAATAGATAACATAAATAGGTACAAATTGAGTATCCCAAATCCAAAAATCCAAAATCCAAAACTTTTTGGGTGTCAATGGAATACTCAAAGGAAAGGTTCAACAAAGCATTTTGGATTTCAGATGTCCAGCTTTGGGATGCTCAGCCAGTAAGCATAATGTAAATATTATAAAAACTAAAAAAAAAAAAAAAAAAAAAAAAAAACAACCTGAAATGTGAAATACCTCGAGGTCCAAATATTTTGAATAAGATATACTTGACCTGTATCTGACTGGTAGATTTTGAGTCTTTTAATACCAACCCAATTAGATTATTGAGTAAAGTCCCCACAACATAAACCCCAACTTAAATCAAGTATTGTGCAGTGATCCTCAACTGGGAAAAGGGAAACATCATTCCCCCTTGAGGGTTCAAAAATTTCTCAGTGGGGTTTCCTTAAACATTCCCTACTATAGACCTGATTATGTAATTGACATTCTAGGGCTGTGGCTCTCAAAATGTGGTTCTTGGGCAAGCAGCATCAGCATCACCTGATAATTTGTTACAAATCTAAATACCTCCCATCTAAGTACTAACCAGGCCTGACCAAATTAACAAGAAAAAAATCAAACAACCTCTTTTAAAAGTGGGCAAAGGACATGAACAGAAACTTTTCAAAAGAAGACAGACTAATGGTCAAAAAACATATGAAAAATTGCTCAGTATCTCTAATCATCAGGGAAATGCAAATCAAAACCACAACGAGATATCACTTAACTCCAGTGAGAATGGCTTTTATCAAAAAGTCCCAAAACAACAAATGTTGGCGTGGATGCAGAGAGATAGGAATACTCATACACTGCTGGTGGGACTGCAAACTAGTGCAACCTCTGTGGAAAGTAGTATGGAGATACCTCAAACAACTAAAAGTAGGACTAGCATTTGATCCAGCAATCCCACTACTGGGATTTTTCCCAAAGGGAAAAAAGTCATCCTATAAAAAAGGCATCTGCACTCAAATGTTTACAGCAGCACAATTCACAATTGTAAAGATGTGGAAACAACCCAAGTGCCCATCTGTACATGAGTGGATTGATAAAATATGGTACATGTATACCACAGAATGCTACTCAGCCATAAAAATCAATGATGAGCTAACATCTCTTGTATTATACTGGATGGAGCTGGAGCCCCTTCTTTGAAGTGAAGTATCACAGGAATGGAAAAACAAATACCACATGTGCTCACTATTAAATTGGCACTAACTGATCAACACTTAGGTGCACGTATGGTAGTGACATTCATCGGGTGTCAGGCAGGTGGGAGGGTGGATGAGGGGATGGGTATATTCACACCTAATTGTTGCAGTGCACAGTGTTTGGGGGATGGACATGCTTGAAGCTCTGACTCAGGCGGTGCAAAGGCAATATATGTAACAAAAGTGTTTTTATCCCCGTAATATTCTGAAATTAAAAAAAAAAAAGAAAAAGAAATCCAAATTCCTGGGTCCCACCCTAGACCTATGAAATCAGAAACTCTGGCTGTGTGTCCCAGCAATCCATGATTTAACACTTTCTAGGTGATTCTGATGCATTGTGCTGCTTGATTCTGATAAGTGTGTATGTGGTATCAAACATCTCTGAAAAAATGGCAACCCACTTGCTTTTTGATTTTTTGGTCCATGTGTCTATTTCACAAATGCAAAGTGTACACTTCAGATTCAATTTTGCACGAAGGATTAGTGGTGGTATTGCAGTCTAATTATTCTATCCTTGTTTATTGTTTCAGGACTTCACAGTTTTCAACCAGAATTTGAATATTAACATGATTAAACTCATATCCTATTGTTGGCAACAAGCCCCACTATGATATAATTATTCAGAAATGGTATTGTGTTCCCTTGCACAACCTCTTTTCTTCACTCCTATAGATCTCCTTGGCCACTATCCATCTGACAAGTCAAACTTCTTCAATCATTCTACATTTTTGCATGGAATCCATGCTGCCTTCATCTCTCTTGAAATTGTCTCTGCATGGACAAAACCAGATTCAATGTCACCTTCTTTCAAAAAGCTGTCCTCCTCTCCAAACAATTATTCATTCTTCCTTCTATGTTGCCACAACACTTCTATTATATTAAAGGTCATATCTCATTTTAATTATTTGTCAATGTAATCATTTCCTTTCTCAAATATTAATCTCTTAGAGAGGAAAAACCATGTTGTATTGTGCTTTCATCAGTGAGTGATACGATGCCTGACAAATAATTGGCATTTAATATATATTTATTAAATGCTGAGAGGTTATTTTCACCATATATTTCTGGTGAGTTGGTGCCGCAATGTCAACTATTCTTTCCAAAATTAAAATAAATCACTAAAGTCACTATGTGTTGATTTTCCAAAAAGCTAGGTAGGGCTCTAAGATAAAATGAATCAAATAAATAATGCATTGGCTCATTGGCTATAGAGAATCATTTTTTGCTAGCAACTATCATGCTAATTGGTAAATGTTTACATTTGTAAGCTAAATATACTTGCTACTGAGACCACCCCATACAATATTGGTATAGCAATCAACAATTCCAATTTTCTCATAAGATATTTCAGAACATAGTAACTTAGAGAGCAAAACATGTGTACCTTCTAAAACTAGCTAGGATTCTCAAGATCTTAGTAACAGTGGGTTGATAAAGAACAACATATTCCTAAGAAAGATCTGCAATGCAAACAGGAAATTATTTGTTTTTTATTGAAAACAGTGAAACATATCACAATTCAATTTAAGTTTTACTAACTGAATGATATTCTTTGTTACTTGGGTACTTTGTAACATTGATTTCAGAAAAATATTCAAAGGGATAGTTCTCTGTGGACTAAACCATTTAGCATAATCATCTTGATTCCAAATAAAGACCCATTATTCTACAAGTCATCTTAACACCAAGTGTAGATCTGAGGGAATCCACATGCCCATAAAACAATATTTTGTATTTCTCAAAAATTATTTTAAATTAATATTCAAATTATCACTCACAGACAATAATTTGTTTTTGATTAGTAGAAATAAAAGGAATATTAGTAAATAAAAATATTCAGTTTAGATGATTCTAAGAAAAAGTAGATTACTTCACTCAGCAAAACCTGGCACGTAATAATATTAGCATTTAATATAAACACAGTCCTTGACTTAAAATTTTTTGATTTTACAATGGTGTGAAAGTAATAGACATTCAATAGGAACTATACTTTGAGTACCTGTACAACCATTCTTTTTTTCACTTTCAATACAGTATTCAATAAATTTTATGAGTTATTCAACCCTTTATTATAAAGTAGGCTTTGTGTTAGATAATTTTGCCCAACTGTAGGCTAATGTTACATTTTCTGAGTATGTTTATGGCAGGATAAGCTAAGCTATGATGTTCTGAAAATTAGGTGTATTAAATGCATTTTCAACTTATGACATTTTCAAGTTATGATGGCTTTATTGTAATTTAACCTTATCAAAACTGGAGAAGCATACGTATTAGAAATCATTCAGAAAGAATTAACTAAAAAACTTCCCAAACAATGGTTGCATTTGGAGTTTACTAAACACTTGAAGGCGGGATAAAGCAAACAATGGATGGGTTTGGGGGTTACTAAACATTCAAAGACGGGTTAAAGCCTCTGTTAGTATTACAAGTATTTAATACATTTTAGTTTCAAGTCTTCAATGACCCCCAAATCCCTCCCTACTTCTCATAGGACTTATCAATTTTGTGATACATCCCAAGAAAAATGCAATATTTGGTAGGTGGAATAGTTGTCGCCACCATAACAGATATGAAAATATCATGGGTTTTATAGTCAAGTTTCTTGGGTTCTAGCTTTATCTGTTCAATTTACTTTGAGAAAGCCACCTAAACTCTCATTTTACTCTTCTTGAATATTTATCTCATTAGGTCACTAGAGCAATTAAACATAAAAATATAACTCTTAATTGCCTTATTAATATGAGGGTATACAGAAACAAAAAGTTCTCAATTGACACTATTTCTGAAATGAAGATTTCTATACTTTCCTGTACCAATATTTATCCTTCCAGAAAAATTGTACCAAATAATTCAAGTGTTACCAAAGCCATGTACAGGCTGCTCATCATCATCCAGAGACATATTTCACTGTCCTTCATCTTCTCTAGTGATCTAGTTTTCCCTGATACCAAATAACAAAAAGAAACAGGAAGCCAAGGGAATAGGGTTCAGTTTGTATCTATGGAGAACCTTCCATGGCACAACAGTTCTGCTCTATTACTTCTGTTAAAGTAGGCACCTTGTATAATAGTTATATACAAATTTGTTAGTTACATATAAATTTAGAACTAACTTATACAAAGGAAAGGTACACATATATTGTTACCTCTTTCATTGAAATAATGTTTTGTTACTTTGTTCCAATATCTTACTTTCACAAAATGAAAAATTTAAACTCACTTTAAATATATAACATGATTACTATGTGTGTGTTTGTGTGTGTGTGTGTGTGTGTGTGTGTGTGCATGCCTACAGAGGACATGGATTGGCATAGAGAGTGTAGCAGGATAACCCATAAATAAATGTTCTGTTCTCCCTGTTTGATGCCAAAAAGATAGCCTAAACTATGTTCTAGAATGAAATGAGCAGTCATCCAGAAGAAAATCACCCATCTAAAATTTTAGTTCTGAAAATCTAGGTTCATATACATGATTGATAAAAGGTTCCAATTGAACAGGAATATGTGGGTTAAGTTTCAGGAGAATGGGGATGTGGGATCAGTCAGACTAAAGAGAGATTTAATAAGCTTCGTCAAACACAGGGAAAGGACTGTAGTTGTGGATGCCAAAATGCTACTCTGCCACAGAGCTTGCAGATGGCATGTTATAACATCCCAGTTAAATGGCTATAGAGGCCAGATACCAAGCACACGGTTTTCTGCCATCAGCAAAACCCTCTGTTCCCAAGCAAGGCAATGCATTGTGGACAAGCTGCCCTTTGTGTACTCATGTTCACTTGGCCTTTAGGTATATAAGCTGTGACTAGAATGGATTGATAACGAGGACATTCTTTTGCAGTATTTTAAACCCTACCTGGCCCTTGGGAATGGAAGTGGAAAGAAAATGAAGAATGCAAAATGTTACTGTGATTCAATTTCTTAATAGTCAGACTGTTGGGGGTACTAGTTGCTGTAGGAACAGAATTATCCAATTTAGAAAAACAAAGAAATATGGCTCATTACAAACTAAGTTGTGGAATTAAAATTCATGTTTGTTTCAATAGCATTATGAAATTATGGAGTTAGGAACATGATGATTATAACTTAAATGTCATGTTCTCAAGAAGACCAGATGACAACATGGAAAATAGAGGTAAATAGAAAGGAGATATTCAGTAGATAAATTGCATAAATGTCTGACTACTTCTATTCAAAAAAATATATTATAATGACAAAATGGCACTATTTTATGTTTATACATTTTACTGTTTATAATGCCCTTTTAATATATGTTTTTTTACAAGTAGGCATAGACATATAAGAAAAATAAGACTCAAAAAATTTGAATTTTATGTTTGCTTTTCTTTCCACAATAAAGTAAGGATATAATGCTTTCCATTAAGGTGCAGAGTCAAGTAAAGAATCCTGGTTTGCAGACTCACAATTTTACTGTTAATTTGCACTATATCATGCTCATCATGCTGGCTAGAAGGTAAATCATGAAGAATTCTTGGGAAAAGTATGTCACATAATTTTATTCCATCTCATGATATTGTTGTGGTGAGAGGGTGAGTCCTGGGTTTTTAATGTGGACATATAGTTTGTAGCAATGAATATATAAATGTACTATCATATCATGGGCTCCTGTGAAGCACAGACAAAACTAATTACACATTTTTACTTCATTTAAGTATAAACCTTCATACTATGTTGGGAAAAATCAGACAGAAGAGTGGAGTTATAGTATGGAAACAATGATAATCACTAAATCCAGTGTAGGATCAAAATCCTCATATAACTCATTGGGAGATGGGTTATTGATATGTTGCAGTTAATCTAGTAGTATATATTTTTCCCATAGATTTTTTTCCTCAAACACAAACATCAAGTGCAAGTTACATGACAAAGTTATTTTTTGTCATGATTTCAAAATTGTACTTTCTGTTAATAACTGTGTCAATGAGCAAAATTTTTATATTGTGAATTTTATTTATCATATAATAAACACTAGCCTTTTTAAGGATGTAGCATATCTACAAATTGCATGGAAAGAATATTTACCTCAAATAAATCTTATCTAGAAATGGCTTTGTGTTTATGTGGAGATAAATATTGTTTGCTTATATGTATAGAATAGATGTGATAAATCACATTCTAGTAGAAATTTTTAGAATTGAAGGTTAATAGAAGACTTATTTTAAAAAGATATAGGGCTTATTTTATAAAGATACTAGGAAAGTAAAAGATCTCTTAGATTTACTGTAAAGACACATTTGGCTTCAAAAGACACCAAAACCATAAGGGTATATTTAATCACATTTTTTCCCTTAAAATATCCCTTCTGTAGCTTTACAAAATAAAAAGAAATCACTTTGTTATCTTTCTATAATTTAAAAATATTATAGAAATGTGTGCATATGCCTCACCGATACACCTTTTAATTCATATTGATTTTTTAATGTTGTGTATATGTGTGTCTGTATCTAATTTACCATACAACAGATGATAATTTTTCATTGTCTTTTCTCTCTCTTTTTAAAGTATTCTTCACATATTTTTCCATCCAGAATTTTTCTTCTTTTTCTAAAGTTGGCATAGATTTAATGATCTGTATAATTCACCAAATGTATTTATTATATTTATTTAGTGCACTAGTAATGAATATTGAGGTAACAAAGAAAATACACATTCCTGCCTTCAATGGATGCCCATTTTAGAGCTTTCTTCATCAAGGTTTCCAGATTCCCTCTAGCCTAGAGTACTGCTTGCTCAGACCACCTATACATAGCCCACTCAGTTCTACTCCATTTAGCAATTCGCTAACATCTCTGATGAGACTGTACAGGTTTCTCAAGATTATAAGATTCCAGTTGAACTAATTTTGTGTATCCTACAGGCCTAGAATTCTGCTGAAAGCCATGTACTGATGCAATAATTAACTGCCAAATACATCACAATTATGTTTATATTTTGGTATTACACCAAGTGGTATAAAGTGAATCAACTAGCTTTCTCTTAATTCTCATTATCTTCAGAAATGTCTAAAAATAATGTAGTAACTTACCTGAAGTTTTGACAGAAAAAAAATAACATAAACATTATACTTTCAGGTTCTTCAAATGAAAAGATAACACCCACACAAAGATACATTTCACATTTAAATAAGTATTTCCTCTGTCTTTATAAATATTTATTTATATTACTGATATCTAGAATATGTCTGATAATGGATATCTATATTCAAAAGAATGGTGACTTTCCTAATCCAATTATAACAGGTATGGGGAGAATATTTATAATATACACGAAATACATGGGGGTTGAAGTAGAAGGTGAAAATACTTGAAGAAAAAGTTATTATACTCACATATGTGATTATTTTACAGTGTTTAAATTATAAGCACTCATAAGGACAGGAAATAATATATCTAATTATTCTAAGGCAGTGTTAACAATGAAGTCACGGAAAGTAGGATATCAAGCTTTGGTATGTATATTAGGTAAGTCGTGATAAATGATACTTGAGGATATCAATGTATAGAGAGTGGAGATCTATTTAGATTCGTGGGAATGAAGATACACAGTGTCATATTTATGTACCTTATAAAAATGAGTCATTGGTTTTAAAGATTCAGAGTATTGTTACATTTATTATTTCAGAAAATATCTTTATAATTCTGATTTTTTGTATGTTTGACAATTTATCTGTTGTCTGTTTCAAAATTTTAAAATTAAAAAATATCTATGAAGCCAGTAGATACAGCAATAAAACTATATACATTCACCATGTAAATATTCTGAGAATTATGAATTCCTATCCTAAATATTTTTTTTTACTTTTTATATTGTTTTACATTTGTATTGCTATATTTTATTCTTTATATTTTACTTGTACCTCATTTAGTTAAAACTAAATTAAAGATTTCAAAATTATATGTTTCAGTTTATGTTTATTGCTTAAAGTACTGTGATAAAAATTTATTAATTATTAATTCAGCAAGTAAACAAAAATGAAATTTTATTAGTTAAATCTCAGTAACTTATACTAAAGAGTACCTGGAAAAGTTCTGCTATCAAAAAATACAAAGAATGGATGATACTCTAAAACTTTCTGTGATAGCAAAGGGAGCACTTTTGAAATTGTATCTCCTCGTGGATTGTTTTGGAATCTCTTACCAAGATTTTTATAAAATGAGACAGATCCGTGGAGAGAATAATACATATATATTAAGAGTACCAGGAATTGTGCTAGGAATTTTCAAGCTTTGAGTATAGAGATTATATTTCATTAGCTTTATATTCCCATTATCTGAATTTGATTGATCAAGTTGGTACATTTTCTCTTTCTCTCTCTCTCTCTCTCTCTCTCTCTCTCTCTCTCTCTCTCTCTCTCTCTCTCCATACACATACACAAACACACACACATATGATAAAAAGATAAAACTGACTCACAAAAAATAATTATTTGATTTTCCCAAATCCTGAATGATTAAATGTCTTTCTTTCCTTGAAATCCAACCAAACTTCCTTATATTGCAGTCCTAATGCTAGTTTTCAAGAAAGGAATATCTTACTCTGCATTCATATATAATTATCTAGAGTTGTGCTACCAATTATGAGTTGAGTTGTGTTTACAAAATAAATATTATTAAGAATATGGAGTGATGCCTCCAGAAGAAGAAGATGAATTTGTCATCTTAAATTATTTGAAATGTGCTCTAAGATATTGTGGCTGAATAGATCCAATGCAGTTATATTAGTTTTTATTGAACTTTCTAAAGAGGAAGAAGGACAGAAGGTAATTTTCACAATAATAAAAGTCCCTCATATCTTCTTCTAATGTATGACATATACTGCATACTTGACAGAAGATTGCTGTTACAATCCTCTGATGACTCATGTCATTAAAGAAATTCATATTATCAAGAAGAACTAAAGGTATACATTTTATAAAATTAAATAATTGCTCTTTGTCATACATTTTGCTAGTTATTCCTCAATTAAAATTCAGCATAATATTCTCACATTTGCACAGCTAAAATAAAATGATAGTAATAAAAAATAGTATAGACATTTAAAACACACAGGTACATGGTCCATTTTAAAAATTTTACAACTTATACTACATCTTAAAAGAGAAGTAACAAACAATTCATACCTTAGAAAATTGTGCATTTATCCATTTTGTGAATGTTTTCTTTTGAACATCTTCTCTTTCATCTAAAATAAAAAGAGAGAGAAAGTAATTTTAAATATAATTCATAGTTTATAATAAAAATATAATTTATTATGTGTTGGTGTTATTTTATATTTAGTATTGAAATCATTAATAAATGAAATTAAACATGAGAGATATTGTTATTGGGAATCCAAACTAAAATTATATCTGAAAATAAATAATATGGTCAAGCCCACAGTCATTGAAATAGTATATGAAGACTTTACAGAATGATAGTCTCATCTGAATAAATGGAATAGTATTTATTCTCTTGCAATAAATAGATACTATAGTATAATTAAAAGAAACTATTGGCCAGACGTGGTGGCTCACGCCTATAATGTTAGCACTCTGGGAGGCTGAGGCGGGTGGATAGTTTAAGCTCAGGAGTTCGAGACGGGCCTCAGCAAGAGCAAGACCCCCATCTCTAGTAAAAATAGAAAAATTAGCTGGGCGTGGCTAATTTTTCACATGTCTAAAGTCCCAGCTACTCGTGAGGCTGAAGCAGGAAGATCGGTTTAGCCCAGGAGTTTGAGGTTGCTGTGAGCTAGGCTGATGCCACGGCACTCTAGCCTGGGTAACAGAGTGAGACTCTGTCTCAAAAAATAAAAAAATAAAAAAAATAAGAAAGGAAACTATTAGTTGTCATTTAGTATGAAAAACTATTACTGAGCCTTTCCTTATAACTATCCCCTAATATATGTAGAAATGATTATTCACTCCTTTGCAATACATACATACTCGAACATGGGCCTGTTCTCTTTATAGGAGAGGATTCTTGATGATACAGAGCATGGTTTAGTTTATCTTTGCTTCCCAGAATCTAGCATATTGTCTGCACAAATTAAGAGCTCAGAAAACATATTTGACAAATATGTGAATGCTTTAAAGGAGGGAAGAGTCCACAACTCTAAAATTTCTAGTACTTCTTTTCACCTAAAAGTCAGAAGATTTCAAATAAAAATGTAAATGATACTCCTTGTGGCTTACATATAAATACTCAACGGAAAAATCCCCAAGGACTTATACCAAGGGATTAAGAGGAAAATATTATTAAGAAACAGCTTCGTAGAATTCATGCTTCTAAAAATTCTCTTTCTTCCAAAGCTGGAAATTAGTATTGAGTCAAATGGACAGAAAAATCATCAATCTTGGTTTATTAAAATGTTTTCTTCCAAGCCAAATCCTATTTTTGAATTACGATAATCATGTTAGTTAACATTCAATAAATGAAAGCAGCAGAGAGATATTTAAAATTGATATATTTCATGTTGTGTTTACTTGGGTCAAAAGAACTATTATTGAAATGCCCTGACAAAGTAACCTTATTTGCTCTCGTATTATTTTTCAGTAGTAAATTTTCATTGCTTCTCTTAAAAACAGATGATATATAATAATTAGTTTCTCATAATAAATATATGCATGCACTAAGACTATCTGTTTATCTTTAAGTCACAATATTAAGCTATAAGTAGATGCTTTTAACCAGTATGAGAAATAACAATGGATAAATAGATTTTAGATTTTTTTTAGATGAAAAATTTTATTTAACATTACAAAATGTATTTTTCTTATTTAATTGTGTTATTCCCACAAGGTACTATGTATATGATCAATATCAGCATTATTTATATGGTAAAGAAAAAAAATATAACTACAATATGGAGGAAGTATTTCCTTTGTTAAAAAGTATGAATAAATAAAAATAGATAGTAATAGTTTTCAAACCTGATCTAGTCACTTTTGAATTTTTACTTCTATAATTTTAATGCTACCCTTTTGAAAATAATAAATAAAAAACTGGAACATTTTAAATGGTCAAAATTTAACCATCATCACTGACTTGCCATACATAGGAAGACTGCTCTATTCATTTTTTATCAATGGTATATATTGTACACATATTCCTAAAATGAAATGATCTTATTTGCAATTCTTCTTATTTTTCCTATGTGTGTATGCATACCCTCTCTGTCAGAAAGCAGAGAGTAAATGTATCATTGGAAAGTACACATTCAGATGTCTTTGAAACATACCCAAAGACCTCTACCAAAAGCTCAATGGGAGGTCATTTGAAGACATTAGATCCAGAGGATTTTAAGTGAAAAATGGGGAGTAAAACAATATTTTCATTCTTTTCAATTATATAGACAATGAGTAATTTTTAGACAGGCCTTGAAGGAAGCACAGAAACCTTAATATTATATGCAAAATGTTATGTATCTACTGCTTAAATAGCACTAAAAATGTGAGCTTCAAGATATAAATGTCTTCACCAGTTGTCTTCCCTTACCTTTATGTCTTTAATACAAGGAAAATACATCTTCAATGAATTATCTGCTAATATTTTACCTCGGTACACTTGCATATATTTTCTTTAACATTATAACTATTAATATACTTAATATTGTTATTATAAAATATATAACAATTATTAGTGCCTTGCTGTTCATAAGGCTTTTTTACTTGTGTAACCTAAATTAATCTATACGTAATTTACTATTTTATACATAAAAAATACAAGCTGTGAAGGAATAAAGCTAGTGACAGAAAGGAACTATAAGAATTCTAGAAGAAAATACTGGAAAAACTCTTACAGACATTGGCCTAGGCAAAGAATTTATGAAGAAGACGCCAAAGGCAATCACAGCAACAACAAAAATAAACAAATGGGATCTGATCACATGAGAAAGCTTGTGGCCAGCCAAGGAAACTATCAGGAGAGCAAACAGACAACCTACAGAATGGGAAAAAAATATTCACATCTTACACATTTGATAAAGGGTTAATCTATACAGAACTCAGGAAAATCAGCGAGAAAAAATCAAACAACCCTATCAAAAAGCGGGCAAAGGACATGAACAGAAGCTTTCAAAAGAAGATAGACTATGGTCAAGAAACACACAAAAAATGCTCAACATCTCTAATTATCAGGGAAATGCAAATCAAAACCACAATGAGATATCACTTATCTCCAGTGAGAATGGCCTTTATCAAAAAGTCCCAAAACAATAAATGTTGGTGTGGATGCAGAGAGATAGGAACACTCATACACTGTTGGTGGGACTGCAAACCAGTACAATCTCTGTGGAAAGTAATATGAAGATACCTCAAAGAACTAAAAGTAAAACTACCATTTGATCCAGCAATCCCATTACTGGGCATCTACCCGAAGGAACAAAAGACATTCTATAAAAAAGACATCTGCACTAGAATGTGTATAGCCACACAATTCACAATCGTAAAAATGTGGAAACAACCCGAGTGCCCATCAATACATGAGTGGATTAATAAAATGTGATACATGTATACCATGGAGTTCTACTCAGCCACAAAAAACAATGGTGATATAGCACCTCTTGTATTCTCCTGGATAGAGCTGGATCCCATTCTTCTAAGTGAAGTATCCCAAAAATGGAAAAACAAGCACCACATGTACTCACCATTAAATTGGTGTTAACTGATCAACACTTACGTGCACATATAGTAATAACATTTATCGGGTGTCTGGTAGATGGGAGGGGGGAGAAAAGGATGGGTACATTCACACCTGATGGGTACAGTGTGCACTGTCTGGGGGATGAGCACGCTTGAAGCTGACTCGGGTGTGGCGATGGCAATATATGTAACCTAAACATTTGTACCCCCATAATATGCTGGAATAAAAAAAAATCAAAAAAAAGAAATGACTTGACATAGAATCTCTGAATGAAAGTCCACGACTTTTCACATTGTCCAGATATCTCTTGTCTACATTATAATTCGATAATTAATAGTATAAAATACCATAAGATAATTAGAGTCACAAAAGCAAAAGATACTAACGCCAATTCAAAACAATCATGAATTCAAAGCCTCTATTCTGAACAACTCACGAGGGTTTCATGTATGTTGTAAACCTATGTGAATGGTATGCTGTAATTTTATAATGCACAACATGCATATCTGGGTGAATACATCAAGAATTGAATATCGAACTTTCCTTATGATTCTGGATGATTTGGTTGTTAATATTTTAAATAATAATTCTCTTACATTTACTAATTTATATTTAGCGTTTCAATTTTTGTCATATATAACATCGTGGAAATCCTTTAACATGCAAAGATCAAAATGTTCATGTCTATACATTATGATCCTTCATAAATATATATTTTACATATCCACAATAATATTATTTTCTTTTTTACTTATTTTATCATAAATACATGGCCATTCTTTCTTTTTGTTTGCTATTAGAGTTTACACTGTAATGATCATTTTCATGCATTCTCTTTCAGTTTCTGGTTTACAAATGCCTTAGGATAAATTTTTAGGTCAACCTTATGGAAATCTATATGTCTTTTTCTAAATATTGTCATACTGCTTTCCCACTGGTCATACCTATGTTTACTGGTACCAGAAAGAATGATGTTAGGAGCTTCTGTGTTATAATCTCAGTGGCAGGTATGCTGTTGACAGAAATTTTGTTTCTTTAGTCTTCTAAGGGATTGCTGCTTTGTTAGCTATAAGAAGATACTTGATGTTTGCTTTAATGTGAATTAATTTGATTACTAATGAAGTAAATGTTTCCTGCATTTATTCTGTATATTGCTACTTTTGTCAAAATACTTGCTTATATCCTTTGCTCATATACCTATTGAGCACTTAATATTTTAAAATTAATTGGAATGAGATAATTATATATCAATTTTTCTTAAATATTGCAAATCATAGGGTCCATTTGATTATGTGATTAAATAATGAATCTTCTGTTGCAGAAAAATGCCTACACACACACATTTGTACACAGTTTCATGGAGTTCATTGACTTCTCTGTAGAAGACGCCTACTATCATAAAATCCAACTTAAGGATCACTATTGTGAGTTAAGCTACTTACTCTCAGGCAATGAATGAACATATTTTTCCAAGTGGTCATATTTCTTTTAATTTTCATTTATTTTTATTATGCTAAAATTTCATATTTATATATTTGAAACTATACATTCCCATTGCTATTTCTGATATTACTTAAAATTTGATAATTTTAAGTATGACCAGTTGTATACCCATAGTTAATCTAAAGTTTCTATACACATACATCATACATATACAAGTTGTTATAGAAATTATTTTCATATTTTTACAAAATTTATGTTACTGTAGACACATAGTCTATAAAAAAACATATTAATGTGAAATCAGCAACAAAGTGGATGAGAAAAGAGTAAAGTGAAATCTGTTTTATTAGGAAGTGATTATATGCTCTTGTTTAGTGATTTCAAGTAGCACATATTCTATTTCATTTCCTCTAGGGTTTGTTTATAACTGATTTTATTTTACTAATAAAAATATGTATGAGCATATTAGTATGAGAGGAAAAGAAGAACATCTCTCTTAGAAAAATTTACTTGAAAACTGTTCCCTGGAGATGTCAAGAAGTGAAGAACTGCTACTTCATAAATTGCAAAAAGTGACCAACATTTTATTTTATTCTCTCTATGGGGAAAACCCATATAAAATTAGCTTTCTATCATGACATAAAAATTGTATTTGCTCTCGGAGTTCTTTAACCTCTTTGAATAAAGTTATTTTTATTCAGTGTATCTGGCCCTTTCTATTTTTTAAGATTAGTGCAATGACCTTTTACCCTGTTATTAACTTTTATATTCCTGAGGCTCTCAGGAATATAAATGCGAGATATATTAAACTGCAATATTCATGATTCACAAGAGCAAGTAACTGCAGAAAAATGATATTGGACAAACTGAGAGAACATTAAATCAGGTGAACAGGCTTCTAGTCCTAGTGCAGGACTCATTAGAATAGTGACCTTAAAATTGCTGGGCCTCAGTCTCTTTATCTGTGAAATGAGGATATTAATTGCTTTTTACCTCATGGAGTCATTGTGAGCATAAAATGAAATTAATTATTTATACAAGAATTTATAAAGTAATTGTTTATAGAATGCATGTTATGTGCTGGTCACAGCAGTAGTTAATGAGAGTAAATATAAGACTCAAGTCTTTGGCAAAGTTCTCAGTGTAGTAGAAAATAGACATATCATAAATAAATATGCAATATTTTGTATGAACAAAGATACATATATTCAAAGTGTATTACAGGAGCACAGAATGAAATGTAGCCACATGGCAGTGAGGAAAGGTATTTTGGAGAAGGTGATGGCCAGGTTGAGTCCAGAAAGATAAGCGAAAGGAAAAAAAGGTGTGAAGACAAAGATGAATCTCCCTAAGCAGATAGCAAGGGCAAAGGCAAGGAGATAAGACACCGAAAGTACACACCCTTCACTATATACAGCTCCATTTTTTTTTTTGGTGCTCTAAAATGTGTATACAGGAGTGGTATGGGATGAAATCAAAAATAGAGTTGGAAGGGAGATGCTGGTGAATCTCCATGATATTACTCCTTCTCCACTATCACATAAGACAACATAAGTGAAAGCATTTAAAAACTGGAAAAAACAAACAACACAATTCTATGAACACAAAGAATTATCCTCATTACACAGAACAGTTATCCATAATGTGTGCCAGAAAAACATTTTTTAATATGATCTTTCTTTGGGTGCTAGTTAATATATTAATTGAAGATTCCCATCACTTACGTGATACAGAAAATATATGTTTAGAAATAAAAGGGAATATTAAAGTTGGTAACAGTTTAGAAATACACATAATGAAAAAATACAAAGGAATATGTGTTTATCTTGCCTAATGAAAAGACTATGAAGTAATATGGGAGAGCGATTAGGGTTAGTCTAGTCTCTGCTTCCACCCAAAATGAGAAAAAACAAAATGAATACTATGAAAGATTAATGCTAAACAATATTAGATAGGGTTATACGATACTTTGGAGCATGATGAAGGGAGGCCCCAAATTCAGGGCATATTTAGAAAATGGGTTTACCATGCTATTAATGTTACAAAATTGCAAGGTAGAGGAGAGGAGGTTAAAATGGAAAATGGTATGAAAAATAGTTCCCTTTAAATGTGAGTAACAGCCTTTGATCATAGGATTTTAGATTGCTAGGTCCTAAGGTGACATTAATGGTCATCTTATAACGAGGAGGTGTAAAATAATTAAACTCCCACACAAAGAACAGAAACACTTTTCATGTCAAAGAGGTTTCCTTATTTACCTATTCACTCTACAATCAATACAATGCAGTTTTCAATGTTCATCATCCTACAGCAGTTGTCCCTAAAAACATCCCCTACATCCTTTCTCATTTCCAAGATAGTCACTGTCTGGATCAGAACTATAATCTCAGCACTTAGCATGGAATGTGTGACATAGTAGTGCTCAATAAAGATGTTTTAAATTAATGAAGACCAGTTTTGATTATTAGTCCTTTTCTGATTTTTCTTCTATACAAATATTAATTCTATTAACCTGTAGTAGGCAGAATAATAGTCCCCACAAAGATGTCCAAATCCTAATCCCTGACACCTGTGAATAAATTATGTTACATGGCAAAATGGAATTACGGTTGCAGATGGAATTAGACTTGCTAATCAGCCAACTTTTGATAGGAAGATTATCCTGGATTATCTGGTGGGCAGAATGTAATCACAAGGGTCCTTAAAAGGCGGAATGGCAGCATGAGAGAGAGAATCAGAAATACAGCAGCATGAAAAGGACTTTGGCCAAGGGTGATGTTTTTGAAGACGTAGGAGAAAGACTATGAGTCAAAGAATACAGGCCTAAAAAGTGGAAAAGGGAAAGAAATCGATTCTCACCTGGAGCCTCTAAAAGGAACACAGCCCTTCTAACAGCTTGATTTTAGCCCAGTGAAGCCCATCAGATATCTGACCTACAGAACTGTTAGATAATAAATTTATATAGTTCTAAGCCACTAAATTTGTGGTAATTTTTATAGCAGCAATAAAATCTAATATATAATATTTTATCTTTAAGGCTATGAAGTGACAAATAAGTATTGGCACCTACTAGGTGTTAAAAATACAACCGTGAGAAAGATAGTGTTCCTACCCTTGTGTCCTTATAGCTTAGTGAGAGAAGCAGAAACAGAAAAAGAATATATAGATACAGATATACAGATAAGCTCCCCGATAAAGAAAATACAAATGGCTGGCCTCAGTGGCTCGTGGCTCACGCCTGTAATCCCAGCACTTTTGGGAATCCGCTGCAGGAGGATCGCTTGAGGCCAGGAGTTGGAGACCGGCCTGAGCAAGAGCGAGACTCCTGTCTCTACTAAAAATTGAAAAAAAATAGCCGAGTGTGGTGGTGCATGCTTGTAGTCCCAGCTCCTCGAGAGATTGAAGCAGGAAGATCCCTTGAACCCAGGAGTTTGAGGTTGCAGTGAGCTAGGATGACGCCACTGCACTCTAGTCTGGGTGATAGGGCAAGACCCTGTCTCAAAAAAAAAAAAAAAAAAAAAAAAAAAAAAAAAAATAAAAAAATGAAAAGGAAAACACACTTGTGTAATAGCATAATTTAAATTAAATAAATTTAAAAATCCAGGGCAGACCCGATGA
>CAUYSK010071055.1:0-20930 GCA_963575035.1 Avahi laniger
TTCTATGAGAAGAGATTCTGGGCAAATGTGTTTGGGAAATGCCATGAACCGCACGCCTCTCCTATAGAGTCATAGCACTTACTATCCATTAAAGGCTCTGATAAGTCCTGAGGTTAAGGAGGATACTGGGCTGTCGTCATCCCTGAGGAACCGGGATTCCCTGGTCATCTTTTGGGACTCATGAGACTAACAACAACAATACGCGAAGATAACACCTCACATTTGTACACCATTATGCAATTTAAAGAAAGTTTCCACCTACCGCAAGTTTATTTAATCTTCCTCCCAATCCTGTGAGAGAGGATTTAGGGACTTTTCACCTCCTATTTTACAGATAAAGAAACTGACATTCAAATGTTTAAATAACTTGTCAAGATCACTCAGTGAGCAGAAAAGCCAGTGCTAAAGTCCCTTCTCCTCACACTTTTTCCTGTTAGAAAAGTATAAACAACTTCGTTCCAAGTGCTAAGAATGCCTATGTTACTGAGGGAGGCATTTACTCTTTCATTCATTTATCCAAGACACATTTGTTCTTCGACGCAGAGGAGACTGGGCTGGGCTCCGAGTCTCCAGAGGTTATCAAAGATAATCCAGTTTCTCAATGAGAAATGCCCAGTAGGTATTAGCTGACCAGACTTTGGTTCTTCAAGCAAAGTCTTATTTAATTGGCTTTATCAGATTTATAATTTAGCAATGATAATGAATTATAAACATAGACTCTTGGGTAGTATGTGTAAGAGTAACTCAAGAAATACTTATCTTGTTGTATTAAATTGCATATACCATATATTTCAAGAACTAGATACAACTTACTTAAATTAATTTTAGTGCAAACTATTTACATTGATTGGGTTGGCGCCAGGACCAAGGCTAGCTGTACAGACTAGGCGAACCCACTCGATCTTTGCAACAGTCCCGTGGGGAGGTTTCGTGGTTCTGTTTTGCAGATGGGAGCACTCAGGCTGGGAGGATATTACCACTTGTCCAAGCTGACAGTTACTAAGTGGGAGGTCGAAATCTGATCCAAGATAATTCCAATCCTGAACTCTTCACACCCCACCACGCAGTCCTCCTACCAGGACGAGCTATGTAGTTTGTGGAGCCCAGAACAAAATGAAAATGCAGGGCCCTTTGTTCAAACAGTATTAAGAATTTCAAGACAGCGACATCAGAGCATTAAACCAAATGCTGAGCCCTTCTCAGCACGAGGTCCTTGTGCAGCTGCACAGGTTGCACACTGATGAAGCCTGCCCTGCATCCCACCAATCTGTACACTGAAAATAAGTTCCTATTCTTAGCGAGTGTGGGAATATTCATCCCAAGACTACATCCCCAAAGAGAGGTTCTTTAGTGTTCATTCACAATTTTTTTCAAATCTATAGTTAATTTCTTAGAGCTAAATTCGAGTGCATTGGGTAGATGCAATAAAAGAAATGTTCTCACAGACACAGCATTAGAGGAAGGCACCCACTGTGCCAATTCTCCAAGCCACCGAGAGTTTGGGCGATGATTAGCTTTTCTGTTTTTGCATACAGGTGGGAGTCTTGTCCAGGGAAGTACGCTCCTGGTTGCTTTAGTGCCTGGAAACCAGAGAATGCGGAACAAAGGGAAGATGAACCGAGTCCAGGGTTCATCTAGAAATGGTCTCCAGAAACATAAACAGACACAGGATGTTTGGAAACAGATTTCCAGCGTGGCACTCTATGTCCATTTCCTTATAAGCTAGTTGGAGTTATCTTGTTTTAATCTGGCAGAGCTCACCTTGTGTTTCAGTGGAGATTTTGGCAGGAGTGAGGGTCATTCAATATAGAAATAGCAACAGCAGCACAAATCACTAGATCCTTTGTGCCCTCGCGTCTTTGCTCATTTGACAGAAGGATCCCACGGCACCCCCGCAGCCAGGTGCCTTCCACCCTCCACCCTGCACTCTCTGGCTCCTCGAAACTGTTCTTCTTATAATCGGGAAGTCCCATTACAGCTGCAGCCCCGAAATGCCAGTCTGCAGCTCTGAGCCCCCCAGCACACAAACTGGACGGTAAGAAATCAAAGGAATTTATTTCCGCAGAGTGTGTCCGACACTTCGTGAGATTCTGGGACATGAAGTGTTTCAAGATGAACAGCTCTGGTCACTTGGGGCTTTATTGCTGGATTGGATTTTTCACAGCAATAATGCCTTTCAGAGATTCTTCTAGAAGGTGGCAACTTGCTGTGACAAAGGTCATAGGGAGAAATCCTTAAACATACTTTCAACATCAGTGGAGGTGGGATTATTATCTTCCAGAGCAATGGTTCTTTAATTTTAAGAAATGTAAAATCGCCTACAAATTAGTTGCATATTTCTAGGCTGTACATCAAGAGAGCCTAATTCAGTCCTTCTGAACTAGGGTCCAGAACATGGGGTTTTGACAAATGTCCCTGGTAATTCTGAAGCAGGGTGACTGGCATATTGTAGGAAGGTTTAATTAATGCCCAACAAAGGCTACAGACTCCTGAATACACCCTCACTGGCCGGCGTACATTTTTCCCCACTGGGGAACGGCTTTCATACCCTGGCCGCGTTCTGCGCTCTGAGCAAAGCAGGTGAATCACCACACCTTGCCCTGTCTTTGTTCTGTCTCCCCTGCTGTGGATTCCAGGAAGCTTCCCCAGATCTAGTTACTCTCAAGTGCAATGAAAGGTAAATTCCGACAAGAAATTCCCCACGGTTTCTAGATATCTCAGGGACATCACGCTCTCTGTGTCTTCTTATGAGCAGGGTTTAAAAGGCAAGGAAAAGCTCTGACTCTAGATGGAAACATCTGATCTAGATGTGGTCGGCTCGAAAAGTCGAAAATGTTTTTAAAGTAAGGATGCTTCTTTCTCCCACGTGCCTCTTCCTCCTCGCCCACACAACTAAGGATACTGTCTATTTCTCAGGATTGGAGAATAAATGTAGAAAGAGGACTAAAAGTAAAAGGGGTTGAATTTAAACAAAACAACGCATGAGAGTCCACAGTAGCTGGTGAGTCACAAGGGAAGGAGCTAAGAAAACTTCATATAATAACCTGGACGCATAGCCACCTTCCCTGCAGAAATAGTCGACACCGTCTGCGTCAACTATTCCCAAACTTTGCTCTAAGAAAATGTATTAGATGATTTTCATTGCAGGGCAGTGAACCAAACTAAATCCAATTGTTTCTTTTCCATGTAATTGGTGCCCCCTAGTGGCCAAGAGGACCTTCCCTCATGATGGAGGTCTCGGAAGGGATGCAGCCAGCTCAGCTTGCTCACTCTGTCCCTCCAGTTAGGGTTTTCTCGTTGGCCTCTGATTGCTTGTGAGATGACCCAGGACTGAGGAGTGAGGGGGAATGGAAGCAACTTCACGGACTTGTGGACGCACTCTGTGTGAAGCATTTCTCATGCATTGTCTCACTAAGTCCTTAAACATCAGAGAGAGGTACTATTGGAATTGTGTTCTACTATCGGGTAGTTGAAGTGCAGTGAGGCTGAGCTATTTATCTAAAGTCACTCAGCTGGTAATTGGCAAAGCCGGGATTCAAGCAACGTCCGCCTGACTCCAAAGCTCATGCCTCTCCCTGGCACAGAGAAAGCAAGGGAAGGGAAGGGCCGCAGATGCAGACGGCCGGGGCTGGGGGTGCGTGCAGGAGGGAGGAGGGCGGGGTGCACCCTGGAGGGGCCTCTTTGCCAGGTCAGCCCAGGCCGCAGGCTGCGCCCCCTTTGCTGACGGCTCCCGATGCTTTTCCCCTTTCTGCAGTGAGCTGCAGACTACACCAAAAGTCTGTGTCCTGGGGAGCCCGCAGGGCTGTGTGCCTCTGGGTAAATACTCTGGCAGCATTTTGTAAATACGCTGACTTGCTCAGCTGCTTTTCCCTCCTTCTACAAAAACAAAAACAAAACGAAACAACAAAAACCCTCCACCCATAGATTTTTCTCTGTTTTCTTCTTCTCGCGTTGCCAGTCACACACAATGAGCTACTGCTCAGACCCTGGCAGAAGACCCCTTCATGTTCTGTGTCTTTGCGGAAAGTGACTTTCACACCAAGTCTCTCCTGCAGGTAGTGGAGGCCACAGGTTGTTTGACTTGAACGGCGTGTTGATAACCAGAGCACCCTGGGCACCGCAGGTGAGACCCTTTTCACCCCGTCCTGATATAAGAGTAAGAACCACAACGTTTCATTCTGTGCTGTAGAAACTGTGGGGCTAAAATGGTGAGAACTGAGTGCAAGTGATAAATGTTTGTGCAAAACCTTGAGGTTTCACCTAGAGTCATATTAAATCCACTTCTATGAAAAAAAATTCAATTTCAGTGGGAAAATGCTGGAAAGAGCCAGCTTCACTATATTTGATGAGACGGGCACGCTGAGGGTGAGGCCATCGTGGTACTTGTGTTAAGCTCTGTTTGAATGGCGCGGAGGGACAATGGCAGAGACTGCTCCAGGCTGGGTGGAGGCCGCTGCAAAGCTGAGAGTCTGTCAGCATCTCCTGCCCAAGAGTGCCCCCGCACAACCCACGACACAGGTCCCTGCCTCGGGAAGCTACAGAGAAATCACACACATCCAGAGAGCTCTTGCAGCTTCCAGATGCACAGGGCAGAGCAGAGGTTCGAGCCGTCACCAGCAAGGCGCTGGCCTCCCACAGCGCAGACCAACTGGCTTGAAAAGCTGGGCTGTGGCTTCAGAGGAGGCCGGAGCCAACCAAGGGTTTAATTCTAAGGAGGCGATAAGAAGAGTTTTCCACTGTGTAGTTCAGAGCAGGCAAATCCGCACATAAAAGATTTGTCTTTCAATCATTTACATTTGTTAAAAGCCTAGTGGCTGTTCGGGCACTTAGAGGTGACAGAGCTCACCCTGAAGAGCACACACAGAATGAGGCCAGAAGGTGAAGGGGTCAGAGGTTGGAGGCAGCCATGCAAGCCGGGCTCAGAATCCCAAACCAGAGGAGGCCTCATTGACTGACCAAACACCAGATCAAATTCCATTCAAGTACATATTACTAATCCTCAGACAGAGCCCGTCTCAAAAGAAGACAAATCACCACCAACAATAAATCAGTGAAACCCACCATAACCACTAAAGGATTCATTAGAGAGAACCAAAATGCAAAACTCTGTATTTTCTAAATCACTGGACATGGAATAAAATTGCAGCATCAAAACATTGCAAGAACCAAGCTGGGCAGCAGCACGACCTCACTTGGAGTAAGTACCCAGCGGATGGAAGATCAGCATATTTTGCCCTACAGATCCTCAAGCTCAGTAAGAGATCATTAGGGCACAGTAGCAGAGTGTGCCCGAGAATCTGCCCTGCATTCATTTCAGAGGACTACCCTTTCCTTTTCACTTAACAGAATTGCTCTTCCAGAGCTCTGTGCGCTGGGGACTTAAGGACTCCAGCTTGCTGTAATGCTTTTCAACAAGATTTGTGTGTTTCAGAGTGTGTGTCTCACTGTGTGTCCATGTGTACGTGCACATGCCTTTTCTGTATAGGACTATTCTACCCCGCTCTGAGAATTTTTCATCTTTTTCTCAAAGCTTGCATCTATCTGTGTTTCCCTGGATTGCTCAGACACCAATCACCCCTGCAAAATTTATGAATTTCCAGAAAATCCATCCTCCAAGAAGCCTAAAGAATTATGATTGTTTTGTAGCAAAAAGAGGAGTCATTCTCCTGTATTTCACAAAAACCAAGAAGAGGGCAAGCATCGGTTACCTTTTTGTTGAATGCTTCACTGTGCTGTACGGCCATCCTTTCTCTGAAGCCACTGCGTGGTCACTATCCCATTTGGCTGAGAGTCCAGCAACCCCCCAGGAAGACTTCCACATACCATGAGATGGGCTAATGACCCAGGAACATGAGCCTCCTGGGATTTCCCAGAGTGGCAGGAAACAGAATCAAAGGATTCTATACTGCATTGCTGAGGATTCAAGAGAGAACATGGTCATTGTAATGACATTATGACATCTTGACAGTAATCCTTCAACCATTCCTTCAAGCTTGCCGCAGGTCTCGACTTCAGCCACCTTAATCCTAGAGGCATTTCCCAACCACTCTTCTCCCACCCGATGTCCCAGTTTTCTTAAAAACGCATAGAGCAGAACTGTTTATGGAAACCCAGACGAGATATATTGTCACTAGAGAGCTGCAAAGATCACTGTAATTTCTTGAAGCCTGTTTTGGGTAGGTGGTATGGCCAATACTGTGTTTGTTTAAATAAGATGATGCAAATCAGATGCAGAATTCCTAAACTTTTCAAAATGTCTAGCACACATGAAAGATGTTTGTGCAATGAGGTACCATAAGAATTTTTATTGATGACAGCTCTGCAATTAAGTGTGTGCTCACTAAATATGGAAACAAATGAGAACTAACAATGAAAAAGACTTCCAAAGAAATTGCCACGGCGCAACAAATGGACTCATATGAACTCACCCTGGGCTGACGCTTTAGGTCTTGGCATGAACAGCTCCATCATTGCAGAACTTCCTTGATGCCCAAGGTTTGTCTGAAAAACAAAACAACATTGCTTTATAGCAAATGACTCATGGATCCACCGATATGGGCAAAATAAGTCATTGGATCAGCCCATTCCAGAAGCTAGTGGTTGCTCCCCAATGGGTGGATTCCTACTTCCCACTGCGTGGAAGTGAAGACCCTCACCTGGGTCCAGCCCTTCTGCTCCAGCTATCACAATTCTTTTGATATTTCCAACATGCTTCGTTGACTCCTTGTTTTACATTGTTTTTAAACCACGCTTCCCTCTCCCTTAACAATACTCACCTGTTGGTTCTCCATAAATTCGTGTCCTTAACTTTCTTTAAGATCTGATAAGAAAAAAGATTTCAAAAAGCATTCCTCTGCTTTTCCCATCATAATCTTACAACACATTGTTTATTTGCTGCCTCTAGCACTTACAGAAATAATTTATAAAATAAACTATCATTCTTATTTACATTTTATTGGCAATTGCTCCTCAATTTTTGCAAATGTGTATATTTTGATTGTCCAGTAATTTCTTTGAAAGCAAAATCTGTGTCATCTTTAAAAAAATAAAATCCCAGTGCCAAGTATAGTCTGGAAGCAGAACAGAGATTCCTACCATGTGGATCATGACCGGCCAACCCACTTGAGTCTCGACTGCTCTCTTCTCAAGTTGATTTCTGTAATCACATGTTATTCTCATCAGCACACAAACAAGTTTTGATATCACCCTTCTTGAAAAAGTCTCTCTTGGCCAGGCATGGTGGCTCATGCCTGTAGTCCTAGCACTCTGGGAGGCAGAGGCAGGAGGGTTGCTTGAGGTCAGGAGTCGAGACCAGCCTGAGCAAAAGCAAGACCCCCATATCTACTAAAAAAGAAAAATTAGCCAAGCAACTAAAAATAGAAAAAAAACTTAGCCGGGTATGGTGGTGGGTGCCCGTAGTCCCAGCTACTTGGGAGGCTGAGGCAGGAGGATCACTTGAGCCCAGAAGTTTGAGGTTGCTATGAGCTAGGCTGACACCAGAATGCTCTAGCCCAGGAAACTCTGCCTCAAAAAAAAAAAAAAAAAAAAAAGTTCTCTCCCTGGACTGCATGGTTTCCAATTGCTGCTCTGTTTCTCAGATCTCTTTCCATTACATTGCAATGAGTCCAAAGAATTGAGTAGAATCACTCTTTACTCGCTCACTGCACATTCTCCTCATATCCTCAACCTGCTCCATCGGGATTTTGAAAACTACTCTGGTTAAGGTTACCTACAGCTTCCATCTGACCAGATATGATGTTGAATTCTCATACTCCATCTTATTAAAACTCTTTTAGTATTCGTCGCTTGACTTTCAGAGGACCACACTCCCAGGATTGTTCTCCCACCTTGTCAGTTTCATGGGCTGGTATCTCCTTTTCCTGCTGACCTCTAAGCACCCTTGCAGTCTCACCTGGAATACGTAAGCCATTCCTTTGAACTCCCTCCAGGTCCCGACTTCAACCCTCTGAACCCCAGAAGCATTTCCTGATTGCCCCAATCCTCAGTTCCTTCTCTGCCCACCCTTATTCACTAGGTAACACTCTCCAGTTCCATATCTTTAATTACATCTTACATGCTAATAGACCCCCAATTTATATTTCCATCTGACTACTCACTTGACATTTCTGCTTGTTTATCTAACAGACACATAAATTTATGACCTACCAATCCAAATATTTTATTATCTTCCCTTTATCCTACCAAGCCCTATTTCTCCCCCTCATTTCTATGCTATATGCTTCTTTTTGGCAGTCAGCTGAGAGGCTGGGGACTTTATTGCCAGATTCATTTGCCTTTCAGTTTCTGGTTGCAGCTATATTCTGCTGATAAGGTACACTGGGGTGAGATTTAAAAGGTGAAAGAGAAGCAGAACATATTCTTTTCTCTCATGCATCAATGTAGGACCTGAGAGCTTTGGAAGATGTGAGTTTTTGCAGTTGTCTCCGGATGATCCATTTCAGATGCTCCTCTCAGTGCTGTGGGGCAGCTTCAACCATCAGCACCAGTTTCCCGTAGTTTCCTAAACTCTGAGTGGCAGCAACAACTTCTAAATTCACTGGGCCAAACAATGGTGGCAGAACTGAGAATTGCTGATTACCTCCCCCCAACTTGTGTTTTCTCAGCTATTCCAATGCTTTTGAAAGTATTAACACTCAATTCCCTATATTAAACCTCTTCCTGCTTAAAACACCTAGAGTGGTTTCTTTGTTCCTGGATGAGTCTTCACTGATATAGTTCCCTATCTTCTCATTCAACATCACCACTATTTACTCAGTTGCTAAAAACAAAATCCTAGGAGTCACCCTTGACTTTTTATCTTCCTTTATATTCCACATTAAACACAGCAAAAAGTCAGGCTGAATTTTTCTCCAAAATAGATATTGAATCCCATCCTTTCACATCACCTCTGCTATAATTATTCTAGTTAAAGGTGCTGTTTTCTCTCTCCCGGATGGCCTCGATAAGCTCCTAATCCAGCTTCCACTCTGTTCTCAGGACAGTGTATCATTGATGTATTAGTCAGAGTAATCTTTTTAATATGCAAATGAGATACTCCATTCTCCTACTCAGAACCCTTCAATAGAGTCCCATCTTAATTATAGTAAGATCCAAACCCCTTCCTATAGCCTATAAGGTCTTGAAACTCTGACCCTTGTCTACCTTAAGGATCTCTGTCCTCCAGCCACGTCCCTGCTCCAGCTGTATCGGCCCAGTTGTTTCCCACCCAGTGTGTAGTCAATAGTTCCTGTGCCTG
Source organism: Avahi laniger (assembly GCA_963575035.1). Classification (NCBI taxonomy): domain Eukaryota; kingdom Metazoa; phylum Chordata; class Mammalia; order Primates; family Indriidae; genus Avahi; species Avahi laniger. The sequence continues at coordinate 9,257 of CAUYSK010071055.1, forward strand.
GATTGCTTTTTCTCTGTACTTTCCTATGGCTTCTTCATTCAGGTCTCAGAAATCACCTTCACAGATGAACCTTTGCAGACCGTCCTATGACCTTCCCTGCCCCTTTACTCTGCTTTATTTTTCCTCATAATACATATCACTATCCAAAACTTTGTTGTTTATTTAATAAATTTTTTTGAGATTATCTATGTCCTCCACTAAAATGTTGGTTGCAAGAGGGCTTGGTCAGCTAGTTCAACACTGCACCCCATTACCTAGAAACGACGTGCACCTGGCACATAGTGGGCATTCTATAAAAAGTGTTTACATCCATACTAAGTGGATTTCTTGCTCCTCTTTTCAGACCTTGAGCTTCCCACAATGAACAGTTAGCTGATTTTCTCAGAGCATCTTCTCCTTTAACTAGCCACAATTATAATATCATAAGGAAATCAAAAGGAAAACTGGAGACCCCTGCAGGAGCACCTGTCAAGGGCTGAAACAGGAAGGCATGAATGCTCCCGAAAATACGGCTCGGTTAACTTGCCACTCTCCGTGTCAGTGATGGCACGCAAAGCACGGAGGAACCAAAGTGATTGATGGGTTGATGTTTTGCAAAGTGATTTATTTTTGATCTTTGAAAGCCCAAGATAACTTACGAGGCAGATATCCCTCCAAAATGTGGTTGGCTTAGGCTGATGAAAAGCTGAGTCATGTGCCTCTGGATCAGGAAACGAGGTCAAAAAGGTAAAACCTGGCTGAGTTCACTCATTTTATGTGAATAATTCACAAATAGATTACTCAAAAGTGGGCAAACAGGAGTAGTATGCACAATGTTCTTTGCCTGAACATGAAATTTTGGAAGGCTTAATTGCTTAGTTAGTTATACATTTTCTAAGTCCTTTTCTCTCTTCTTCTTCCATATCCTTTCTTCCTTATTCACTGATTCACTGTATTCCTTATTAACTTCCTTGACGCCTTATTCCCGGAACTGTGTTAAATGTTACACAGTTCTCCTCATAACAAACCCTTGAACTAGGGTCTCCATTTTACACAAGAGAAAACTGGCCGTTAAGGAGCCATCCAAATGCACACGACACCCACAATTTACACCCTGGGCTCTCCGTGTCTACCTCCACTGCTTCCTTATTTTATGTGTCTCTTTTGGGAACTTTTCTTTTCATTACTTAATATTCACGATCACTTGTCCCTACTCTTTAAATCCTTCTATCATCAGCAACAACAGAAGAGTCTTAAAGTTAGAAATCTTGAAAGCGGAAAAGAACCTGGGAACAGGGTACAATGCAATTCTTTAGTTTTATAATTTGAGACACTGAGGCTTTGAGGGGAGCAGCTGTGTGTCCAAAGTCACAGATCAGGCATGCACTGAGCTGGGTCTCCTGACTCCTACTACAGCATTGCTTTTTCTTCTTATTAATATTCAAGTACTTTTCATCTGCATGATTAATTTGATGCCATTTAAATTTCATTTATAAATCCATTAATAAGAAATGGTTTATAATTAAAACTTGGGTTGCATTCAGGCCATATTTACAAATGTTGAAGGCTACCCTCCTCCCACTATAGCATGATTATGCCCATACATCTTTCAACCAATGCTGGATACTCAGTATCCAAAGGACCCATAGACTCGTACTGAGCAGTTTATGTGCATCAAGAGCTGGGTCCTGAACATTAATTTAAGGCTACTCACTGGACTTTCTGAACTTTTTCACATTTATAGATGGCAATGATGAATGAGCTATATCTCTGTGATCTGAAAGTCTCATAGTTACAGCAGATGGGATTATCTATTTATAAAAGTTTACCCAAGATCCACCTTGCAGGCCCAATAGACCACACTTCATACCACACTTAAACTCTTAGCATGAATCTTTTTAAGCACAGCAATTTCAGATTTCAAGGTTCAAGGACACAGGCCACTCATCTATAACAAACCTAAACTCTTAGTGGAGATTCAGCTAAAAATAAAGAAAATCCATGTTAAATGTTCTTGAGGAGGATTTTCTCTGTGCAGAGATTTTTAAACGTTATTTATCATCCCCATAGTGTGTCCATATGGAACATTCTTAAATTGATAGACACAGCTCACACATCCCTGAGAGGAGTCCAGGCAATGGACCAACCCTTGACAAGGGAAGATATATCATACGTTGCAATCGATGTTGCTACCACACGTCAATGTCGTGCACAATGGACAGTCACTGGAGAACAGAGAGCAACGGAAAATTACAAGTTCAGAAATGATCTAAGAATCAATGGAACTTATGTGATTGCCAATTTTCTGCCTTGGCGGAATTATTTCTGAGGAGCCAAAATTAGTACGGGAGATTTGAAAGGCATCGAGCGAGAAGTTCAGAATGAAATGCAGAATGAAATGCATGACCTCTAAGAACTGGTAAACAATGGTATTTTTGCATTTTAACTATTTCCCGCCACCACCAAAGATATACTTGCTCCCACTTGAAAGTTCCTTAACATCAGTCCGAGATGCTACAACTCGGACTGCAGCTGTTGCAGGAGTGGAACCCATCATCTCTGCTAAGCAAGGTAGAGAGGATGCTTTTAGACAGAAAGTGTCAATCCGATGTCGAAAGAAATTCTATGCTCTGAGCAGGGAAACCAGGTGAAGTTGGCCACACAATACATAATATTAATAATAGTAACAGGGGAAGTTACTAATGCTGTTTGCCAAGTGTTTCATTTCTCCCCTTCCAGGCATATAGTGGAATTTTTTCCCTGCTTCCCTTATAGCCCCACTCAACCACTTAAGTATTCCTAGCCAAAATGTGAGCAGAAGTGATGTTTCATTCTTGCAATATAATGAGGTCTACCCTAACTGAAACAAGCCCTTACTGAATGCCAGACCCTTTGGTAAGTGCTTTACTTGCATTAACTTATTAATTCTCTCAATAATCTTATGGTGAATATTATTATTATGGCCATTTTACAGATGAGAAAACTGAGACCCAGAGCAGTTAAGTCATTTACCTGAGGTCACAAAGCCCAATGGCAGAGCTTGGATTTGAACCCAGGGAGTGTGGCTCCAGTACCTTGGCTCACGACCACTCCAATGATGAGAAGCCGGTTTGCCTACACAAGGAAGCAAGGCGAAGTCATCCTCTTGGGGTTAAAGCACGGGGACACTTGATAGTTAATGATGCCACCCAGGAGTCCACAGTAGCTTTTTATATGTATAGGGTCTTCATTAAAATTTTATTTTATGAATGGAGTTGTCTTTGTCAGGATTCTCCAGAGGAACAGGACCAACAGGGGGTGTGTGTGCATCTGTGTGTGCACATGCGTGTGTGGGTGTGTGGGTGTGTGGGTGTGTGTGGATGTGTGTATGTGTGTGTGGATAGATAAATGGATTTATTATGAGGAATTGTCTCCCGCGATTAAGGAGGCTGGCAAGTGAGCAGCGTGGGCCAGTAGGCTGGAGACCCAAGAAAGCCAATGGTGCACCTTGTCAACGGAAAAGAAGCCAAACTCTGTAAAATAACTTAAAGAGGTTTATTCTGAGCCAAATTTAAGGGCAATGGCCTGGAGCCACTCCCAAGAAGCCTTGAGCAAGTGGGCTCACTGTGGCTGGGTTACAGTTTTGTTTTATACATTTCAGGGAGACAGGAATTACATGTAAAGTCATAAATCAGTACATGGAAGATGCTACATTGGTTTGGCAAGAAAAGGTGGGACATCTCTGTTACTGAAAGCTCAGCACTTGTCCATGAGGTGAAATCAGAAGAATGAGAACAAGTCGTTTGGGGAAGAGGAAACACAAGTTTTATTACTTTGCCAGCAAAGGAGAAGGATGTCAACTCCTGTCTGAAAAGCCGTTGTCCTAATAATAAGCAGAAATACAGAGCTTTTAAAGGCTGGGCTCTCAGCTTCAGGCAATTCCTGTTCAACTACTGTTGATGATTCTGATCATCCCATCTTCCCTGAAGACAATCTGGTGACTTCCACTTAGGACCTCCCTTTACCAGGTCTGTGCTGAGCCATCTCCTTTAGCACAAATAACAGAAGACTTACTCTGCCCCTCCTAACCACTGGCTGGAGGCAGGGATGCAGGTTACAGTTCTCCAAAAGGGGTGGAAGATGCTTTAAAGAGACAGAAAATATTTTTGCTGTTTTTTCAGGCCATTCCCTCTGTTACACATTCCCCATTCCCAATACTTCCCTTCCATCTCTACGGGAGGAGGGGCCGTTACTCTGTTACATGTTAATGTACCCGTCAATGTTACCCTTTCATATCTATGGGAGGAGGGTGATGTAGTCATCAAGCTACTTCCTGCTGAAATGGGGTGACGTTATAGATGGAAGGTTTATACTTACGTATGTCATCACAAAGCTGTGGCAGTATATTTACGACAACAGATTATCAGATGAAAAAAAGTCATAAGTAACAACTACAACAATGAGGATTGACCAGGCAACATGGACTCGCACACAATGTCTGATACAGGCTGGGCTAGACAGAGACACAGGACCTCTGAGTGCAGAGCTCTTACCTGCACCCTGCAGGTGATCTGAGATACCGGCTTCTGTAAATTCAGAAATCATACACAGCACCGAACAAGGTTTAGGATGACAAATACAAATACAAATCAACAGAACAGGTGATAGGGTGGGAAAATCCTCACTAAGGAGTTGTCTTCTAACCTACAGACAGAACGAATAATCAAACAAAGGTTAGCAAAAAAAAAAAAAAAAAAATTAACATTTTCATTTTTCCCCTTCCTTAAACAGTCACTTTAGATCACCTAAAGGCTGGCCCCTCCACCGGCCCCTCTCTTCTTCCATGGGACACCTCTTTACTCTGGTGTGATGGACTCAAGGTTTCATTCCTGACAACTTCAATGAGGTGTGAGCTGTTAGAGGCACTTTGTAGGGTCTCTTCCGCTTCTTTGTTTTGAACCGTGGCAGAGACCTGAAAGAGGGGAACTCATACACAGTGGTTAGTACCTGACTCAGTCACTTGGCGTATTGCTTTACCCTGATTGCTACTCATGTTTATATTGTCATACTTACCTTGGGGTGCTAGGAAGGGTCTCTCATAAGCTAAATTTTTAGGGGCTTAACTTAAGCCTTCTTCTAAGGGATATCCTTATTTGAAGGGGGACAAACATCACTACCTTTTTCTACTTTTCTGCGTAGATTTTAGAATTATGGAATTTTTATTCCAGATGTAGGACTTTGCTTACTTGCGGGGTTACCTCTGGTTCAAAAGTGTGTTCATTATCACTTTGTATGGGGGAGGAGAGGCTATGAACATCTTGATGACCTGGGGGACCACTGAGTCCACCTTGGAGAAAAGGCTCACCAGGTTCCCACTGAGGCTCCACTCAAGTTCATGGGCAACCACAGGACAGTGTGCGGTAGATCCAGGGGCAGACTGCAGGAAGCCACGCCTCCATGGAGTAGTCACCTTGTGAAATGCCCAGGACTCCCTGGGTTCCTGGGTCCTGTAGACAATGGGGCTGTCTGAGCCACATCTGCCTCCATTGGCCTCCAGGGCCCCCACTTCCTGGCCTCAGATCTCTGCAGCTCAGCCATGCTGCCGGGGCGTCTCTTGACATCCTTGCTGTAGAAGGAGAAGCTGTCAAACTGTCTCCACAGTTGCCATCCACGGCATCCAGCGCCGGCATGCCATTCTCCACCTGCCTGGCCATCTTCTCCTGACTGCTGATATCCACCATCCCATCATCCTCCAAGGCTTGTTCCTGCTCTGTGCTGGCACACCTGTACAGGAACTTGGCAAAGGCCCTGTCCCAGGCCAGCAGCTCCTGGTAGGAGCCCATCCTGGAGCTTTACACACTCTCTCCACTCCCAGCCTGAAAAGACATCTACTAATACCGAGTGAAACTGTCAATCATCAAAAGGGTTCGGCCCCCTACGTGTTGGGCTCGCTGTGCAGTGAGTCACCTTTCTGTCCTTGGACCACCTCGAGCGTATGAGCAGTTTGTTGCACACAGGATCTTCCCAAATGAAGTCTCATCAAGTGCATTAAGGCAAGCACACGAACCATCCATTGTAAACGCGGTTTTCCCAAACAAGGTTCCCCAAATCCCTAATACATGTAGGTATCTCAAAAGAGGCCAAACCAAAGCTTCAGGGAGGAGAACAAGTTCATGAAAACTCTGTGTCCACCCGACTCTGCCATCCGGAGTGGCAGAGTCCCAGGCTTTAGCTTTAAAGGGGGTCTAAATCGAGTCAAGGCACCAAGGCCCGGAGAACAGATCGCCTCCAGTGACCTTCTCAGCAGCTCTGCCAGTGGCCTGACTTCTTTTTGCCATCTTGGCCACCTGCGTGGGCTCAGCCGGGGCTTGCAGCAAGGCCATTACGTCAGTGGCACACTTAATATTCTTATCTCCTGTGGTCAGGAGACACTTCTCAAATGGCACTATGAGCATGTACAATCATAAAAGCGTATTTAGAGTCTGTATAAATGTTGAGCTTTTCCTTCTGATAACTGCAATTCAGCTTCCTGGGCTGGAGTCCCAGGTGGCAGTGCCACTGCTCTGATCACCACATGCCCAGTCCCTCGCTGCCCCTAAGCCGTTCCATCAGTGAGAAAATCCCCATCCTGTCCTGGCATCGGCTGATCTGACAGACCCATCCTGCTAGAATACAGTCTCCAGAACCTGTAAACAGCCGTGTTGTAAAGGCAAAAGGGTGGCAGAATTGAGAATTGACACAGTCGTTAATAACAATTTATCAAGAAGGCCATCTTCTCACGATATTGTTCAGTGGCTTTAACATGTCACTGGCCGTGGGATGCCTCTCAGCATCTATACTAGGCTCATTCCCTGATTTTTGTATTAGTTTCAAGTCAGGCAAACCCAGAGTGGGGCAGTCATAAAGCTATTCCCTTAAGGGCCTCATACGAGGGCTTTGCCATCAGTCCGAAGTCTAGGATGCAGATGCCATTCCCAGGAACCCCAGAGAAGTTAATGCAAGTGTACAGATCTGTCTGACTGCAGGTGCACAAATCCCCTGCTAAGCTTTCATCAAACAGGGCAGGAGAGACTTTTTAAAACTCCTAACACAGTCTGACAGCACCGTAAAGCCACTCCAGTCCCAGGGGCCTGTCATTTAAATGTCACCGAGTACCATTCGAGTTCTTCAGCATGGCTTGCCCCCAGCTGCCTCACTGCTGCCTGGCCCCTCCCCCACCGTGCAGTGGGAGGGAGGAGCCCCCAGATTGCTTTTGTCTCCATGGCTTGGTGCCAACCGAATCCCACTCTCAATTTTTCTCCCAGGGCTCCTGTGGGGATATTTGGAGGCAGGGGGCTCCAGCTCCCTCCTTCACCATCTGAGTCCTGGACTTAAAAATACTTGGTCTTTCCTGGGGGCTTCTTACTACATGGAGGCCTTTGGAACTTTGGGGCAAGGTTCTTTCTAATGCCCTTTGTTTTTACAAAAAGCATAGTAACTATACATAATGTGTCCCCTTCTGATTACCAAATGGCCCCTGACCAAATTGAAGTTTCTGCCTGGTCTTACAGGAAGAGACTATTCCCTCCCAAGTTACAACCCAGGGGGTGTGGAGCTAAAGAGTTCAAGTCCTACCCCACCCCACCGGTCCTCGCAGCAGCACAGTCACTGGGGCTCAGGGACAGCGATTCCAGCAGGGTGACCACAGCCACTGCATAGGCCTCGTAGGGCCTCACTGTGGAAGTGGCACGTGTAGACCCCCACATTGGTGGGCAGCGTGCTGCTAGCAGGCCTTGCTCTGTACCGTCTGCTGGGGGGCTCAGGCTGTCTCCAAGCCGTCAGCTGCTATCTGCACTTCGGGACGATGGGCAGTGACTCCCCCAGGACCACACATTTGGGCTCAGCCTCGGCACCACTTACCACCTGCACAGGCTGCAGGGGGCATGAGGGCAGAGCAGGTGGTGGCCCATCAAAGCAGGGAGCCACGACAAGAGCTCTGGAGGAGGGGTGCATCAGGGACTGAGCTCGGGGACCCATAGCAACCACGCCCTGGCTGCCTGCTCTCAGCTTCACCCCCTTACCCTCAGCCCTGGAGCCGCAGTCCTGTAGCAGCAAAGGGGATTCCCTGGGGGTGCGGGGGTGGAGGGAAGGCACCGCTTCCCATCTCACCTGCGGACCTCCCAGGGGCCTGCAACAGCCCAACTGAGGCAGGCACCAGCGCCCCCAACCCTGTTGAGCACCCGGGCGTGGGGGAAACAAGCGCTCTCTCCCCCTCCCCCTCACCACGAGGGGTCAGGCCGTGCCCACCGGTTCCCTGTTCCCCCTGGGGCAATTCAACTGTTTAACTAAACCATTAACTTTATCCCAGACCTTTAATCTTGTATCAGGTCATTAAATACGAAATGTCTGACCTCAAATCAAATAAGGGAATCAAACATTTTCTACCCAGTAGCCCAACACATATGGGATCTTGTCCCATTTACCTGACCTTTTACAAAATAGTTTCAGTTATAAGACAGCGCAATTTAAATGTTAAATGAAACAGCCACTTTTCCTCGCCTTCCAGCACATACACGGGATTATGATAAAACCATTTTCCTTAGACGTAGGTTCGCAGCTGTAAGTTAACCATCCAACCAAACTCTTTTCCCAAGGGCCTTTTAGATGGAACTTTCCTATGTTGCAACAAAACTTTACAAACAAACACAGACAATGCAGGGAATCCCGGACACAAAATGCCACTGCAGAGCAGGTGGGAATCACTGAGAAAGAATCGCATTCCCAACTGAAAATCAGCATCTCCTAATCCACGGGGAACAAAAGAGAGCCAAATTCTCCCCCACAGCGGAACCAACACTGCAAGAGAGCTCGGAACCAACACTGCAAGCGAGCTCGAACCAAAGCAGGTCCCCACCCCACTGAACCGCTACATTTCCACCTGCACACAGCGCCTCTAAACCAACAAGGAGGTCTGAGACCCACCCACCAAATGGGTGGAAACAGGGCTTTGACGTCCCGGGGGCCTTTACTTACAAATGACTGTGGCTGTCGCGACACTTCCCAAATCTGTTTCCTTCTCCCCAGATCAGTTCATGTTGGTTGGAGCTGCGTCCATCGAGAAAGAAAGAGACGGGGCTCCTAGGAGCTACTCGTGCCCCAGCACGCCCTAGGAATCCCTTTCTTTCTTACCTGGAAAGGCGATGCTCCCGCCCAAGGCTTCACCCGGAGCTGCCCCTGCCCCTTCCAGCAGTAGCAGGGTGCCATTCTGCCCGCAAGCCAGCGAGGCCCACCCAGAGGTGCCAAATCTCTAACATCTCAAAGGAGGGAGGCTCGCAGGTTATAGGTGGGTTTAAAGACTCTTTGATTTGTAATTGGTTAAAGAAATGAAGCTTTGTCTAAAGGTTTAGAAGGTTTGGGGTTAAAATAAGAAAGTCTGTTAATCAGAGACAAGCCACCAGACAGATACCCAGACTCAAGTGATTTGTTATGTAAATTGAGGACCTGCAGGTCTGTCTTGCATGGCCTTAGGCCTGTTAATAAGTTACAAAGGATGTCTCCAAGCAAGGAGGGGGGCACGATGAGGCGTGTCTGACCTCCCTTGTCATGGCCAGCAACTCAGCTGTAGGGTATCCTCTTGGCCAAGAAGGGGTCCATTCAGTCAGCCATTGGGGGAGGAGCTTTAAGATTTTACTTTAGTTCACAATATAAAATCTGAAGACAATTGCTGGAAAATTCCCTCTTGCTCAGGGAGGCCAGTCTTTTTGTTCTATCCAGGCCTTCAGCGGGTTGGATGGGGCCCACCCGTGTCATGGAGGGCAGTGTGCTTTACTTAGTCTATCCGTATAAATGTTAATCTCATCCAACAACATCTCCAAGTCGAAGCACAGAATGAACCATCAGAGGAATAGGAGTTGATTCGATAGTTCAGAGTTACGTGGCACAGCCAACAGCAGAGCTCAGATGCTCTGGTTCCCCAGTCAGCGTGACCACGACACCACCCCGCCCCCTGTAAAGCCACGAGAAGCATCTGCCACCCCCAAGGGAAGGAGTAAGGAGAGATCTAAGACGCTCTGTCCTTCCAGCTCTACTCTGCAGCCTGACAAGGGCTTAAAGGAACTGCAATTCCTTTTTGTCAATTCTTTTGTAAGTTGATGCTTCAAATAAAAGTTTTTATAAACAGCAATGTTCTTTTATTTACTTTTAGAAGACGGGTATCACAGGAAGCACAAAACATTGCTTAAGATTAGCTAAAGGATAGAATTTTCCTAAACAACATCACTTTTGTTTTGAGAGCTTTAGTTTGACCCCTTCAATTAAGGCAGACTGGGTCTCACCCACGACAAGGAAGAGGAGGCGGACTGCGTTCGTGCTCATCCAAGGGCTGCATTCGAATTGCTTCTCTTATTCGAGGAGCTCCCTGGTTTCTTCCTGAATGATTCCTCTTGTCACCTCGTCACCTGCCACACTTCCTGACATTACCAAAGCCGATATCAAGCATTGCACTTGGTGAGACCAAACGAACTCAGACAGTCAGAAATACATCACTTTGCTCCAGGTTAAAGACACTGTTTCATTGTCTGCGCATGTCAGACACTCGTACAGACATAAGCTGGGTAGGAAAAACCTCGGGACACAGATTTAGTATGCACAGAGGCGATATGACCAGGACACTGAGAATTGAGAAGTTCAGTAAGTTTCCCCAAAGTCAGCCATTTTTCCCTTAGGACTGCCCACGTCCACACTCCTTGTGTGCTAGTAGCTGCTGCATGAGCCCTGCCTAGTGCAAAGCACTGCTGGGTACTTTCCGTTCACTGATTGTTTTTTCTCTAACATTCCTGAGGTCTCTATGATTACGCCAAGTTCACAGATGTGGCAGTTGAGATTGCAAAGAGGCTAAGTAATTAGCTCAATGTCAGCCCAGTGGTGAGCACTGGAGCCATCTAGACCTGGAGTTAGCAGATGTTCTTTGTAAAGAACCAGGTAGTGAACATCTTAGATTTTGCAGGCAATACAGTCTCTGTCACAACTACTCAACTCTGCTGTTGTGGCTTGAAAGCAGTTACAGAAAATCAATAAAAGAAGCAGCATAGTGCTATTTCAGTAAAACTTTTATGGGCACTCTCAGGTCATACGAAACAAGTACCTGGTTAAATTTGACCCACAGGCTGTAGTTTTCCAATCTCTGATCTAGACCATCGCAGGACACGGCTTGCGAAAACATTATAGAATGAATCTAAGAATCAGGAGTGATGCCCAGTTGCACTGACATGTCACTTCTGCAAGCTTATCAGACAGATTCAGTCATCAGTTAAAGATTGGAAAGAAAGACTACATCTCCTGCTGAGTGAATTTAAGTAACAGCAAACAGGTAACAGAGATGTTGGGTTGTGTACGTGGAACAAGGAGACTTTGACCCTAGCCCTAAAGGTCTACTTAAAGATATTTGTGCTGGGGATAGAAAGGAGAGGAGTGAGGAGAATGATGGCACCATTCAGAAGCTGACGTGGAAAGATACCCCGGGAAAGAATAAATGTTCTTTTCCTTCCTTCTTTCCTTCCTTCCTTCCTTCCTTCCTTCCTTCCTTCCTTCCTTCCTTCTTTGCTTCCTCTTTTCTTCATCCAGCTTCCTGACCAGTGAATTGAGAGCTTTTATTATGGGAATGGCCGAGTGGAAGCCATAGAACTGCACACATATACAACACAGTAAAACAAAAGTAATACCACATCTTTGGAAGGAT
>CAUYSK010071056.1:0-11760 GCA_963575035.1 Avahi laniger
GGACACAGCCATTCACAGGATAGCATGGGCCTCAAAAAGTGGGCGGCATTAGGCATAGGCATTGGTGTATGGAGGAGACGGTTTCCACGTAAAACCAGATGCAACCACAGAGAGAAGCTTGAGAAGGGAGAGAGTTGCAGAAATAAACCCTAGCATATACATCCAAGTAATTTTTGTTAACGTACCAAGAAGACACAACAGGCAAAGAACAGTCTCTTCAATAAATGGTGTTAGTAAAACTGGATATCCACATGAAAAGAATGAAACTGGGCCCCTTATCTTACACCATATACAAAAATCAACTCAAAATAAATTGAAGACCTAAACGTAAGACTTGAAATCATAAAAATCCTTGCAGAACACATAGAGGAAAATATCCTTGATATTGGCCTTGGCAAGGATTTTTTGGATACCTCACCAAAGGAGAGTCAACACCAGTAAAAATAAGTAAGTAGTACTACATTAAACTAAAAATCTTGTGTACAGTAAATGAAACAATCAGCAAAATGAAAAGGTAGCCAATGGATTGGGAGGAATTATTTGAGAACCATGTATCATATAAGGGGTTAATATCTAATATATATAAGGAATTCACACAATTCAATAGTCAAAAAAAAAACTTGATTTAAAATGTGGAAAGAACCTAGGTAGAACTTTCTCAAAATAAGAAATTAAAATGGCTAACAGGTATATAAAAAGGTGCTCAACATCATTAAACATCAGGGAAATGCCAAACAAAACCACAATGAGATACCACCTCACATGCGTTAGATTGACTATTAACAAAAAGGAAAGAGGTTAAATGTTGGTGAGGGTGCGCAGAAAAGAGATCCTTTACATACTATTGGAGGGAATGTATTAATAGATAGGTATAGCCATTGAGTAAAATAATATGTAGGCTCCTAAAGAAATTAAAAATAGAACTACCATATCACTCAGCAACCCCTGTTCTGGGCGTGTATGCCCAAAGGAAATGAATTAGCAGTTCGTAGAAATATGTATGTCCCCATGCTCATTGCAACCTATTCACAATAGCCAAGATATATAAACCACCTAAGTGTCCATCCACAGATGAATAAAAAAAAATTGTAGGATGTGTGTATTCACACACAGACACACACACACACACAATGAATATACAGCCTTAAACAAGAAGAAGGCCCAGCCATTAAAACATCGAGGAACCTAGAGGACATTATGCTAAATGAAATAAGCAAGGCACAGAAAGAAAAATATTGCATGATCTCACTTATATGTGGAATCTAAAAAAACAAAACAAAACAAAACAAACCTGGAATACATAGAAACAAAGACCAGAATGGTGGTTACTTACCAGGGGAGGGAGATAGTCAGGAAAAGGGTACAAAATTATGGTTCTACAGGATGAATAAGTCTAGATATCTAATGCACAGCATAGGGATTCCAGTTAATAATATTGCATTGTATACTGGCAATTTGCTAAGAGCATAGATTTTAGGTACTTTTACCACTACAAAAAAGGTAACTGCATGAGACGATGAATATGGTAATTTCCGTAACTTTAGAGATCATTTCACTCTACATGTATTTCAAAACATGAACATATACAATAAAAAAGTAAGAAAAGACATCTTCCTTTTTTGTTTTTATCCTCAGCATTTATCATAGTGTCTAGGTATATATAAGTGACCCAATAAATGTTTATTGGGTGAATAAGTAAATTGCATATTATAATCTGCTCAAGTTACAGAGAAAAATTTTAATTTCTAAAAAGAAAAATGTTTTAAAATGACTTGTCTAAAACAAAATAGCCTTCAAAAGCAAATAAATTATTAAAATTCATTCTTTCATGAAATTAATGGATATGTTTTTTTTAATTTCAGATGTGAAACTTATGACTGAATAAAGCATGAATTTTATTTAAGATTTTTCAGTTGATATGTTTTGAAATGCTTAATTAAACTTGGACAACTATGTAAGAGCTGCCTGTCAATGACAAATTTACATGGTGCTTTATCCTCCTGGGTGCTACTCTATTTGATCCTAAGAATGTATCCTATTGACATTATTACTCCAATTGTAAAAACAAGGAAATTGATATGTTGAGATGTTCTGGAATTTTCCAAGTATAAGATATATCTTCCAATATCTACTCTTAATATAAAAATCATAATTGCAAAAACATATACCCATAATACCTTTTTCTACCAATAACAAACCATATATTTTCATAACTTTTAAAATAAAATTGAAGTAAAAGTGAATGTGTATAATCAACTATATTCACAAATTATATAACATTTCACATGCTGAGAAACTACAAATTTACTTAAGTTTTTTCCTTGTTATCTATTTGCTTCACAGAACTTTGACCTTTATATTCTTTAGAATGTGTATCTAAGAGCAGAGCAATAGTCCAAATGATAATACAAATGGTGTATTCATAAAGGGTGAATGAGAGAGATCTCGGTAATAACCTGGTCTGGATCAGGAAGACTGTGGCAGAAATAAGAAAGGAAGCAGACAGTTTTGATGAGATTAAAATGATTTGACCAAGAATATAATCTATTTGTTCATTTTTTCCTATGACCAGAATCTTCCGTTGCAGGAAGAAATATAAAAGAGAAATTAAAACTTTTGGAGTCTCTGTTATCTGTAAACCTTTAAGGTCCTGTTTACCTAACTGGATTAAAATGAAACATAAGCAATGAGAGTCTGGACATGACATTGGGCAGATACAGTAATCAACTGGGTTCTAACCGCTGGGAAAGTCACCAGAAACTTCCCAAGTTCACTCATAAGATGATAATTCTCTCCCTAGGGCAATCAACACTTCTAAACAACAAATCAAGGGAAGATGAATTGTTTTTCAAGGTTAACTCATCAGAGCTCTCACAGGTTTAAAACAGACAAACATGATCTACATTCAGAGCCTAAGGTCTGGGTCCACCTTATTCAGTGTTCCCTTAATTTTATTTGCATTTAAGGACCTCTTTAAATCACAAGCCAATAGGTCCATAAACTTCTGTGTTTTCCATGGTGCCTAGCGCAGTGTCAAGCACACAGACAGTGCTTGATGAATAAATATTGATAGATGGATACCTGCTTAGTATTTTGTATTTCACCATTCCACGGGCGTAACAAAATGATCATAGATTCTAAAGCACTTTCTAATAATTTATCACATTTAAACCTTGTAACAAAGGGGTGAAGTAGATAATATTAAATGAATCTTTTAAAAAGGCATAATGCTGTCTGGCTCAGTGGCCATCTCGAAAACAAATAATAGTTCCCGTCACTGAGGGAGAAAAGCTCTGCCTCTCAGTGTGACCAGAAGGGACCATGAGGTTTATATTTAACCGAGAGCAGGGCTGGCTGCTCATCTGGAGTCTCAGTCATCAGGTGAGGAGATACTGAAGAAAAGTGCCTCAGTTCACTTCTTTCTACGCCTGTTACTATGACTGCCACTCAAAACACCCTTATCTGTTTTTTTAAAGGATGTATTAGCCGCCTAACTTGTCTTTTGTCACTCACCAATGGGTTTTATGCAGTGTTTCTGAGAGGGACCTTTCAAAACCGCAAATCTGATTTTGTCACTCCTTTGTTTTTGCTGTTAAAGACTTTTCATTGCTCTTAGACTAAAGATCACAATCCTTGACTTGCAATGCTCTACATGTTTAAGCTCCGCCTCCCAACACCTATTTGTCTCCACACCCGGTCTCCTCCGAGCTCTCTACACTCAGCCACAGTGGACTTTGTAAAATTTCCTCACCCTTCTAATCTCTTCCACTTGCTGATGTGTCTTCCTACCCTCTGCTCTAATCCTGCCAAGCTGGATGAGATAGCAGCTCAAAGTCCCTTCCTCCAGAGTCTTATCTCTCCTCCCAGTGTCTGGGTTAGGTCTTCCAGAGCAGCTCGAAGTGCCCTCTCTAGTGATACTCAGCACATCCACATTTATTTGTTTAATGTCTTTCATCTTTGTCCTCCCAAAACAACAAATGTTTACGTGGATTTGGAGAGATAGGAGAGTCCTACTGCTGGTGGGACTGCAAATTAGTACAACCTCTATGGAAAGTAGTATGCAGATACCTCAAAGAACTGAAAGTAGAACTACCATTTGATCCAGCAATCCCACTGCTGGGTATTTACTCAAAGGGGGAAAAAAAGACATTCTATAAAAAAGACACCTGTACTCGAATGTTTACAGCAGCACAATTCACAATTGCAAAGATCTGGAAACAACCCAAATGCCCATCAGTACATGAATGGATTAATACAATGTGGTATATGTATAGCATGGACTACTACTCAGTTATAAAACACAGTTATGGATAGAGATTGAGCCCATCCTTCAAAGTGGGATAACACAAGGATGGAAAAACATGAACCACATGTATTTGCCATCAAATTGGAACTAACTGATCAACACTAAGGTGTTCACATGGTAGTAATACTCATGGTGTGCCAGTCACGTAGGGGGTAGGAGGAGTAATCTCACAGTTAATGGAAGTGGAGCACACTGTATGGGTAAGGATATGCTTGTCGCCCTGGCATGGGTGAGGCAGACGCATTACATGTAAGCAAAATGTTTGTACCCTCATAATATCCTGAATTAAATTTAGAAAATAAATGAAAAGAGAAAAAATGTGGTACATATATATCATGGAGTACTACTCAGCCATAAAAAATGGTGAACTAATATCTCTTTTATTAACCTGGATGGAGCTGGAGACCATCTTCTAAGTGAAGTATCATAAGAATGGGAAAACAAAAACCACATGTATTCACTATTAAATTAGAACTAATCAAACAACACTTACATGCACATATGGAAATAACCTTCATTGGAAATCAAGCAGGTATGAGTAGGGAGAAGGGGATGGGTAAATTCACACCTAGCGGGTACAATGCACACTACCTGGGGGATGGACACAATTATAACTTTGACTCGGAAGGTACAAAAGCAATTTATTTAACCAAAACATTTGTACTCCTGTAATATTCTGAAATAACAAAGAAGTAAATTTGATGTCTTACACACAAAAAAGAAATTAAATTGATATGATACATTTCCACACAACATTTAGAAAAGAGTAAGCGTAATTTATAAAATCTTGTTCGAATTCCAAATTATTAAAAAATTTCTCTTGATAAGATACAATGTATAGAACAGACATTTCTTGAATCTTTCCAGTTGAGAGCTGACAGATCAATATTAATATATCACTAATTTTTAGTGACTCCTTGAATAATAATATTGATAATATCTTGGTTAATGAGGTTCACATGCATTTAAGATTCTCGATTTCTCTGAATCACAACCTCTAATATTAATAATTATATACTATTCATGGCAATATAAATGAGGCCAATTTTTCATTGAACGAATCTATGTAAATGTTTTATATTTTGCAGAAGTTTGACTTTATTATTTGAGAATAATGTAAACCATTTGAAAGAAACATATGGGAAGCTTAAATATGTGTAGTGTAGAGAAGAAATATTTGGTAGATAGCAACAATAATAGCGGGAAGAATTGGTGCATTGTAAACAGTGGAACAGATGGGAAATCATTCGATATTTTAAAAATGAATTTTTTTCCAAATCCACACAATTACACATTCATTGTAAACAAGACAGAAAACTCTATGACGAATTAAAACCTCTAATAGTGTCATCCATGTAGAGTTAATTGAATAGAATATCAGTTTACTATGTTCTATTATTTTCATATATTATATACATTGTTTCAGAATTATAATATTTGATTTAAAAATTTAAAACATTTTTTATATTTAATATTATATTCTAGGCATTTTTTATTTTATCTTGCAGAAATACACAAAACATATTTTTTCTTGGAAAACAAGCATGATTTTAATGGTACCAAAATATGATTATGATTAATTTATTGACTGATTTTCTAATCACTGGTACTTAAGAAATTTCTTATGTTCTAACATTATTAACAACAAGCACCATTGCTCAAAAATAGTTGTGTGCATGATCGATTGTTTTAGTAGCATGGATTCCTAGAAATGTAGTTACTAAATCACAAATTATGTTTTCAATGTTTTTGAGATTATTGTCAAATTACTTTCCCTAATGGTGTACATTTGCAGTCCACAACTCCCTGGCTGGAGAGTTCACAGTAACCCCCCTGCCCCACTGGCCACTGTCCCTGGAAAAATTGTCTTTCATGAAACTTAGGAATTGGGGGTGTACGCACAGCAGGAGGTGAGCAGAGGGCAAGTAATGGAAGCTTCGGCTAGCTGCTCCCCATCACTCGCACCACCGCCTGAGCTCTGCCTGCCCCCACCACCTCCTAAACTGAGGAAAAATTGTCTTCCATGAAACTGGTCCCTGGTGCCAAAAAGGTTGGTGACCACTAGTGTACAGTATACACTTTAATCACTTCTTTATGAGAATGACATTTTTTAACTTATGCTTACCAATACTAGATACTATTTCAAAACATCATGCTAACTTCATAGTTTGAAAAGGTAAATCTTGGATTTACAATAAAACAATGAAACAAGGGAATGTATACCATTCATGCATATTTGAAAATGTTAACTGAGGGTAATGATTACAGTGTTTCTTCACATATGAAATTTTCTTTTAAAAATATCTTCTAGGAAAATGACTTGGTGTTGAACCAAAGAAGACCTGCCCCTGCTTACAGATACTGTATATAGTCATTAACACACTCACGTGCCTATACACATACATACATATGCATATATCTGTGAATGCATGCATTCTATTTCTGGTGCAGTTGTGTGAATTCAAATATATTGAGAACATCAGTTATGAAAAACAATCATAATAATCTTGTTGCACTCCAATGTTCGCATTCTAAGTTCTGGTTATTATTTATTTGAGTATGACTGTCTTGTCCTTGGCATAAAGCAGAAAACATGGAAATTTGAGTTTGTATGTGTTCACAAATAGGAAAGACAAGTAAAGGCATTCATGAACCACTCCATTTACTCATCTTCCTGTTTGATAACAGCATCAGTCCTTTTCCTCTCCATATCAATTATTGAGAATAAAATTGAAAGCATCATAATCTATATTCTGGTTATTCTAATCATTGCAAGTAAAGCATTACATTAGCAAATATTTTTACCTAAATAGAAGGTGACTAAACATAAGTCCTTCCTTTAGAGATTTTGATAGGAAATATAAAAATACCGTTGTTTCAGGACACATGTGGCCCCAAATAATAAGATCAAGCATTTCAAGATGAAAACGCCATGGCTTAGGAGTCTGTGGTTCCCACGGGCTCCGCTGGGGTTGATCAGCTTGCTCCCAGCTAGCCAAGGTGGCCCTCAGCAGCCATCCAGAAGATGGAAGGGGCAGCTTTAGTGAGCTCAGGTAAAGTGAATGTCATTTGGGAGTAGCCTCAAGGGATAAACATAACTCTAACATTTGTCCTACAACCTAAACTTCCCACTCACTCAGATTTTTATCTTTGAAAAGCCTGATCTAATCTACCATAAAGATTAACATTTTTCTTGAGTTCTCCAAAAAAGTTTTGAAACGTGTTATAATATGTAATAATAGCAAGGGAATAAATGAAAAAAATACAGGATAAGGCAGGTGGGGTAGTTGGAGGGTGGGGAGCAGAGATGTAAGATTGATATAATGGAACTCAGAAGAAGTTTCAAAGTTTGGTTGGTAAAAAAGAAAAAGAAATTAATATTGAAAAACAAAAAAGAAAAAGAAGAAGTCAAACTTGTTCTCTGAATGTGATTTGTGTTTGTATTGAATCAAAGACATTATTCCCACAAGGGGAATGGTTTAACAATTCACCAGCTCTTTTTTTCTGTACAATTGAAGGCCTCTCAATTATATTCCAGTAAAGTACAGAATCCAGGACACAGAATGCTTAATAGGCAACTCTAGATCAGTGTAAAAGAAATGAACTATGTCTTCAATCCTATGGTAAAAGGCACAGTTAGAAGTATGATTTTGAAGGAATAAGCACTGTGGTCTTTTGCTTATATTATAAAAAAAAAAATTCCTTTGTTATATAACCTTTTTACTTAAAATCTAAAGAAAATAGACCTCTTATAAGGTCTAAATATCCATGAAACTATCACAACATTTGTATCATACAATATTGCACTGGTATTACTGAAAATGGAATTAGAAAATAATGAATTAAATGATTTGACTTGGAGTAAAATAGCTAATATTTCTTGAGCATTTACTATGTGCCACACGCAGTCCTAAAAATACTTTAAATACACTACCCCATTTAATAGTCAAAACGACCATGTGAAATCAGTATTATTTTTATCTTTATATTATAAATGAAAGTAGAGCTTAGTTCAGTAACTAAGTTATGACAGCTTATAACAAGTAATAAGCCAACTCTCCTGATTTGAATTAAGACTTGATCATGAAACTTTAACTATGGTTGTTTAATTTTCATTAAACAAAATTTAGCTCTGGGATTGTGAATGTTATAGGTAATACCTATACTTCTTTGCAACTATTGTTTTATATTTTTGTTTTAGTGTTCTAAAATATGCTTTTATTGTTGGCTTATTGCAAGAATTTCTAAGGGCTTTCATACTAGGCCTTTGGAGAACTCTGCTAATTGATCACAGACAGAATCTTTTGTTTCCTCTCCCCTTTTTAAGTTTTTCTTGAAATATTTAGTTCTCTTCCATTGTCAAAACATCTTTTACATATCTCTCCTCTTGTTTTAAATTAATTTTATGAGGATTCAGCTAGAAAAATGAACCTGTAAAAAATGTCATGAGTTACGGCATGTTTCCAATCAATATCAGCATATCTAATATGATCAATTTACAATTCTTTGTAAACTGTCTTTTAAAAGCTAATATTGAGGCTTCAAGTTATAGCTATATTTGCAGCACTCTACTCTGTTCACTACTACCAGCATCTTGCATAATATGTCTCAATTTCATAGAGGTCACATAAATATTAATAATTTTAGGACTCATTAAGAAGAATAAATAAATTTTTACTAAATGACTTTATATGCATACCACTTAACATATGACTAGTATACAACTGTTGGTTGTTATTATTAGCCAATATAATAACAACATGTCTTGGAATGTTTTATGATCTAGTGAGGAAGATGGAATATGTCCAGAAACACATATAGTTGCTCAAACACTTTCTCTTTTTTCCCCTAGTTTTTCTAAAGTATGATTGACAAAGAAAAATTCCATATACTTAAGGTGTACAACATGTTTTGATATACATATATATTATGAAATGATTATCACAATCAAGATAATTAACACATCCATCACCCCACATAGTTACCATTTGTGTGCATATGTGCGGTGAGAACATTTGAGATCTAAGCTCTTCTCTGATGGAAATGTACAAGGAGATTAATGCTGTTTTCATGCCTGCTCACACAACGTCCTCCTGCAGTCCATGGGTCAAGGAGTAGTTTCAACTCTCAAGTCTTATTACTTAAGAAATAAATTTCTTTATGGATGTCACTGCCATGGATAGTGATTCCTCTGATGGATTTGGGCAAAGTAAATTGAAAACTTTCTGGAAAGGATTCGCCATTCTAGATGCCATTAAGAACATTTGTGATTCATGGGAGGAGGTAAAAATATCAATATTAATAGGAGTTCGGTAGAAGTTGATTCCAGCCTTCATGATGACTTTGAGAGGTTCAAGACTTCAGTGGAAGAAGTAAGTGCAAATGTGGTGGAAGCAGTAAGAGAACTCGAATTAGAAGTGGAGCCTGAAGATGTTACTGGATTGCTACAATCTCATGATCAGACTTAATTGGATGAAGTGTTGCTTGCTTCTTATGAATGAGCAAAGAAAGTGGTTTCTTGAGATGGAATCTACTCCTGGTGAAGATGCTGTGAACATTGTTGAAATGACAAAGGATTTAGAAGATTACATGAACTTAGTCGATCAAGCAGTGACAGGGTTTGAGAGAATTAAGTCCAATTTTGAAAGAAGTTCTACTGTGGGTAAAATGCTATCAAATAGCATCACATGCTACAGAGAAACCTTTCGTTGAAGGAAGAGTCAATTGAGGAGATAACCTTTATTGTTGTCTTATTTTTTAAGAAATTACTACAACCACTCCAACCTTCAGCAACTACCAGCCTGATCAATCGGCAGCCACCAACATCAAAGCAAGATCCTCCACCAGCAAAAAATTACTATGCAGTATAGGCTCAAGTGATTCTTTGCATTTTTTAGCAATAAAGCATTTTTAATCAAAAAATATCTAATCTCTTAACAAATTTCAAGTATATAATGCAGTATTATTAACCATAGTCACTATGCCGTACATTTGATCTCCAGAACTCACTCATTTTGCATAACTGAAACTTGTACACTTCGAGCCGTCTCCCCCTTCCTCCATTCTATTTTCTGCTTCTATGAGTTTGGCTTTTTTAGATCCCACATATAAGTGAAATCATGAAGTATTTGTCATTCTGTACCTGGTTTATTTCACTTAGCATAATATTCTCTAGGTTCATCCATGTCGTTGAAAATGACAGGAGTTCCTTCATTTTTAAGGCTGAATAATATCCCATTGAATATATTAAACACTTTCTAAACAATAAGGAAAAAAAATCTCATTTGCATGACTATATGCTTTATATATTTGGTCTATTTCCCTCATTATATTTTAAAATATTTTAAAATATTCCAGAATATAAGTTGTTATTATATTTGTGTATTGAATGTTGGATAAAAAAGTAACAAATCCTAAATTTGTAGGATTCATTTTATAAATCTATGCCTTCATTGCTATGAAATATAAAGCCTTGTTATGGTTAACTAATTTGACATTAGCTTTTAATATTAATGATAGTGTTTCTCAGTGTATCTGCCATCAACCACTTTTTTCAGAATAACCTGAGGCATTTAAGAAGTACAGTGTCTGTGGAAAAGGTTATTAAATCAAGTTGCCAGTTTTAAATAATTTAATATTAAAAAAAATCTTCATAATAAAAGTAGGTTCAATTTGCTCTTTCTTATTTTACAGGATAATATTAGATTTGTTTAGCCTATTTATTTATTTATTTATTTTTATTTTGGAATATTATGGAGGTACAAATGTTTAGGTTACATGTCTTGCCTTTGCCCTGCCTGAGTCAGAGCTACAAGCATGTCTATCTCCTTAAATTGCAGTCATTATTGTCCAAACTGTTTTAATGTGAATACAGGTATAACCTCATTTATGAACAATGGATAGGTTATGGTCCAAACTTTTGTATTTAAAATCCAGAAAAGATTTTTTTTAGAAAAGAGTTTCACGGCTATCTGCTTCAGAATAACCTGGGATGTTTTCAGCAATATAGGATCCTGGGCCCTTTGTCAAGCCAACTACATTAACGTCTCGAAGGGTGGGGCCCAGAAATATCTATTTTAGACAAACTAGTGATTTTTACTCATACTAAAATCAGATAAAAAGTCTAATTTCTTTGCTCTTGAGTACAGGACTGTGATTGGTTAGAGTCCTAGTGTCCCAGTAAGGAGGCAGTACTAGCTGGCACAATTCCTTCTACACTGGGTGGTTCTTTGCTGAGATGATGCAGTCCCTGTCAAGGTCAAAAAATTGTGAGGCTCTGTGGGGTGTCCCACCAGCCCAAGCTCCCTTCTACTACATTCTCTGCAGGGCAGAATTTAGAAATGGGCATGCATTAGAAGGGATCACTACATAGCAGTAGGCATGAAATTGATGTCCTGAAACCACATGATTGAAAACTTTCATCTAAATTAACTAATTAACTCTGGATTAAACAG